>RJWJ010007969.1:0-55268 GCA_004363605.1 Indri indri | reverse complement strand
GCCCAGTCAACCAGCATGCACGTACAGAGGGTGTGGTATGTGCCCAGCTCTACAAAAACCCTGCAAGGATAACAGATAGATTCCCCAAAAAGGTATTCTTTAGTGCAAGTTTTCAGGGTCGCTCTTGCAGGACACCCCTTCCCTGCATATATGTGACCCCAGTCTTCTGAGTTGACTTTGAGGAAGGCCCAGCCTGGGAGGCAAGGCGAGCGTCACTCTCCATTTGGGCTGGCGGCTAGCTCCCAACCCAGCTTCCCCGGGGCAGGTAGTGAGGAAGATAATGATCCAGCAACCTCAACGAGGCACAATTAGTGTTAGAGTAATAGAACAATAATGCCTGCCTGTGATGGGGACTTTGAAATCTCCAGATGAAAGCCCCACAGAAGTACAGCAGGCTATTATTAGCATTTATGTAGCGCATTTCATCTTCAAAGCACTTTGCAAATATTAACTAATGAACACAGAACACTGTCTCTTTTCCCCCTGAAGGAGTGGGAGGGGTAGACTCTGATGAGAGTCTGGACTTAAAATGGAAACCTTGCTCCGTGGTGTGGAGCCAGAGAAACTCCTTTCCTCTAGCCATCTTCAGGCTTCCTAGGAAGGGATGCTTGGACGACCGCAGAAGCAGCCCACGTTTTCCAGGTGGGTAGGTAGGAAATCAGAGCGCAAGCTGAACCAGTGCTGTCAAGAAGTACTGTGTGGATTAATGTAAGCCACATACTTGCCTCTGAATTTTCTAGAACTACATTTTAAAAAATAAAAACGAACAGGTGGAATTAGTTTTAATAATTTATTTAATCCTACATGTCTGAGATATTTATTATAATTGTAACAAGTCACCAACATAAATTTATTATTAATAAATATTTATGTTTTTCGTACTAAGTCTTTTAAATCAGTGTATATTTTACACTTGGGGCAGTGGTCCCCAACCTTTTTGGCACCAGGGACTAGCTTCATGGAATATAATTTTTTCAGGGATGGAGAGTGGGGTGGGAGATGGGGGGTGAGGGACAGTTTGGGGATGATTCAAACACATTACATTTATTGTGCAGCCAAACCTCTCTGCTGATGATAATCTGTATTTGCAGCCGCTCCCCAGGGCTAGCATCACCGCCTCAGCTCCACTTCAGATCATCAGGCATTAGATTCTCATAAGGAGCCACAACCTAGATCCCTTGTATGTGCAGTTTACAGTAGGGTTCTCGCTCCTGTGAGAATCTAATGCCGCTGCTGATCTGACAGGAGGCAGAGCTCGGGTGGTGATGCGAGCGATGGGGAGCAGCTGTAAATACTGATGAAGCTTCACTCCATCGCCTGCCACTCACCTCCTGCTATGAGACCCGGTTCCTAACAGACCATGGACTGGTACCAGTCTGCGGCTTGGGGACTGGGGACCACAGAGTTAGAGCACGTCTCAGTATGGGATAGCCACATTTTCAAGTGCCTGATAGCCACCTGTGGATAGTGGCTACTGTATATGGCAGCACAGATCTAGACCGCTTTTGAGGAGACCCCAGAACGCCTGGTCCTATTATCTGGGGTTGTCATTCACAGTGCAGGACAATACATGGTCAAGTGTATGGTCTATAGTCTGACAGACCTACAGTTGAATACCGATTCAGAAATACTAGCTATGTGACATCAGACATATTATTTAATCTATTTGAGTTCACTTTTCCTATCTATAATATCAGAATGCTTCTAGTTTCAATATCACAGTTTTTATGAGAATTAAATGAGATCACTTTTGTAAAGCACTTAGTGCAGTGCCCAGCATGTAATAATAATGCAATAAAGAGTAGCTATTATCATATGAATAGGATGAGCTTGTGTTTCAGTGCCCTGACTCTATCCCGTCCTCCACTGGCACCAGGCACATCCTAGCTCTAACTTTGCACATGGCTGGGTTTTGGTAGGGGGTCGATCTATGAATTCCCTCAGCCTCAGCCCATGTGGGATCTGTGTTCTCCTCAGGGGTATTTGCCCACTGCTCTGTATGGCCAGGACAAGGAGCCCTTACAGGGTTATAGGATTTGAAGAGAGGAAGAAGGAAGGTGGATTATTTCTGCCAGCCCATCATCTCTTCAATTACTTCCCATTGTCTATCCCTTAACCAGAAAGTCTAGACCCTCTATTACTCTAGCCTACCTTTAGCCTAACACCCTTCCCGCCTCAATGATGTGGTCCTTCAAACTTGTCAGAATGTTCTGCATCCCTTGCCTTTGTTCACCTCCTCCCCCTGTCTAGAATGATGTCTCTGTCTCCACTCACAGGCAGTATGTTAATTGTAATCCTCGCCCTTGTAACATGTCATTGCACTTAATTGTCCACGGTGCAGCAACGAGTGCATGCTAGCTTCTCATTCTGCTCACAGAATCTTTGATGCGTGCACAGAGAAGTAATATCCCGTGAAGGGAGAAGACCAGAGTGTGGTTACTAGAGGCACGCAGGCCCAATCCCCCACCCCAGGGCGTGCACAACCAGGCGCCCTGGACTCTCTCATCAGAAGCTCAACCTTTCTAAATGTTATCTACACCAACAATACCTTCATTTAACTCACTTTGAAATAAGAAGCAACAATGGAAATATAAGCTGTCTTGTTGTTAAATGTATCACTTCTGGAAACATCTTTTTGCTGAGAAGTTTTCGTCCAGACACGCTAGATAGCATTTTTAAAGCTTCTCAACTCAAGAAGGGGACTTCTTCCTTACAATCCTAGGTACAGTGCTTGCCCCTTATCCTTGGTTTAGCTTTCTGTGGTTTCTGTTATCCATGGTCAACCACGGTCTGAAAATATTAATGAAAAATTCCAGAAATTGACAATTTATACATTTTAAATTGTGCACCATTCTGAATAACATGATGAAATCTTAAGCTGTCCTGCTCTGTCCCACCTGGACCATGAATCATCCTTTTGTCCAGCATCAACAGAGCGTATACACTATCCACCCCCGCCAGGCACTTAGCCCCTGTCTAGGTGATCAGATCGACTGCCAGATTGCACTGCTTGTATTCAAGGGACCCTTATTCTACTTAATAATGGCCCCAAAATGCAAGAGTAGGGATGCTGGCATATTGTTATAATTGTTCTATTTTAATGTTATTTCTTTTCATCTCTTACTATGCCTGATTTATAAATTAAACCTTATCATAGGTGTGTGCACGCAGGAAAAATGCAGTGTGTATACATACATATATATATATACGGTTCGGTATCATCCGCAGTTTCAGACATCCATCAGGGGTCTTGGAACATATCCTCTGCTGATAAGGAGGGACTAGTGTATTCTAATACAGAAGGTGCCTTCATGCAAATCTCGTCTCACCCTCCCATTTCACAGATGAGGTGACGAGTAGTCAGCTTCTTCCTGCTTGAGCTGGTAACTGAACCCAGATCTGACTCTCGACCTCTCCCCCATTTGTCGTAGCTCTTTGAATCAGCGAACGGCCATGAACGACCATGGGCAGAAAATCCAGGTATCAGTGAGGGAGGAAGCTCTTCTTGGGCCCCTTCTTGCTTAGGACCACAGGAGTAATGCCGTGGGTGCTGCTGGGCTGGCTTCAGTTTCATGCAGCTTCACCCTCTTCGGCTCTCCCAGGCAGGCAGCTGCGCTCAACGTGTTCCGACTTTCGCCAAGTCTTGTAAGCAGCTTGGGTGCCGGTGCTGACACAGCATTCCTCGTGCTGCTGCTGCAGTTGAGTTGAATGTGTTTGATTCCTTTTTAGTCGCTTTTTCCTTCCCTTCCTTTCTCCTCTTCTTCCTTTCTTGCATTTTATTTCCTTGCCTTTGTTCTCATCTTCCATCCCCATGTAGATGTCTGGTTCTAGGGTCACATAAATAATCAACTGCCTCTTAAAACAGGAGGGTGAAAAACAATGGGAATTGATTTTCCCGAGAGCTCCTGGAGTGTCCGACCAACTGGCCCCACATTGGGTCTCTTACTGAGGGTTCCTTGCCTCCAGGAATTGCCTTTGGGGGCCTCTTCAGAGGAAAACACAAAAGCACAAAATGCAACTGACCAATTGTGCAGAACTATTTGTAGGAAAAGATAGCATGGTTGGGTAGGGAAAGGAATTCTTTGTGACCCCCGAGGTGGCCTAAAGCTGCGGAGACTCTGAAGCATGAAATTTGATTACCCTTATCTTGGTGCACAGCTCCAGTACTGCTGTCGGTCATTCAATTACCCAGCAACCTCTACAGATGTCTGCAGTGGCAGTTAATACAGCATTAGGGTGGAACGCCCCATCTTCCTTGTGCGGCTCCTCTGAAATGGCAACAGACCCTCGCACCATGGCAATAGGCTTGGCCAGAGACGACGCTGGGCTTTGATCCTCACTCTCAAGCATATCTATCAAATAATTCAGGGCTTCTTTGCCACTTTTCATATATCATCAACTCCCTTTCAGATCAGGTATTTAAAAATGGCTTAGAGAGATCCCAACGCGATTAAGGCATTGGAGTATGAAACCACCGAAGAAAGGCTAAAGAACTAGCATTATTTAACTTGGAGAAGAAGGCTGAAGAGTGATTTAATGACAGTCTTCAAATGTGTAGAAAGACTTAGAAGGAGGGAGATGACCAGCTGCTCCGACTGTCCTGAGGCCAGAGCAAGAGGAACTGCAGTGGCCACACATGGGCAGCAAAGTGCTGGGCTGCATGGTCAGGAGGACTGTTCCCCTTCCTGGCCCTTCCATGAAAGTTATTTGTGCAACTCTGGGCATGTCCCTTTGGGTTTTACACTAAGTGGCTTGCTTTACTTTTTGTGTCTTTAATGAGTCACTAAATAGCAGGTTAGACTGAAAAAGGGCAAGGTTTCACTGCTTGGTGTGGTCCCACCTAGAGACAGAAGAAGCTACTAAGTAATCCTCCAAAAAGTTTTCAGGACAATTTACAGAGATTTGGTACTTCATAGAAAAAAGTAAAAACTGGAATTTTTTTTTTTTTAAAGTAAAAAGAACTGGACTATGAAAGAGCTGGATTTGGGAAGCAATTATCAGTTTCCACTAATATGGCCAAAAAGTCAACAATTCTAATCTCTCTCCTTACAACAATATTCCCATTGTCTTCTTGTAGTCAGGGAACATCTATTTTGTGACTTCTTCCCTTTTCTGGCTAATGCAGATGGCAGTTTGGCTCTGTGATGATTTAAATATTCTAACACATTGCTGGAACACTGGGCAGTCAGAGATTGGCTGCCATGTGTGGCTCTGAGGCCCATCAGAGGTGGACAGGCCAATGGGCTGGGCAGGGTATATTCCATGGGCCTTCTAGTTCTCATCTGTCAGGAGGGAAAGACCTTTCTTATGCTTTCTTGGAGTCTGTGGCTGAGACCTATGGATTAAGCTGAAAAAAGACAGATTAACAGGACAGAGCATACAAATTTTATTTGAGATCAATATTTTTACAGGACATGGGGGCTGCTTCACAGGAAAAAGTGAAAACCCCAAAGAATCATTTGTATTTGGGGATTTATATACCATTTTAACAAAGAGCAATAAAATGTGAAAAAGGATTTGAACAAGGGGCAGTAAACTGTGGGTGACTCAGTTATAGATGGGGAGACTAATGGAACATAAGGATTATTTTAGTAGGTTTGTTTGTACAGCTTCATCTTGGCATTGACTCTCCATCTCTGGTAATAAGAACATTTTCCTCTTCCTGGTGCCTTTCTCACAGAAAATGTATGCCCTGCTTTCAGGTAGAAAGGGGGATGGCAGAGGGCCCTGTCAGCATCTGATGTTTCCCAGTTTCTTTCAGCTCAAAATAATCAAAATGCCAAAGTGGCGTATTTTGGGATGGCATGTTCAGATCCCCTTCACATCCTTGCTACAAAGCATGGTACAACAGCTGGGAAAGGCAGGCGCATCTAAAAGTTCAGCATCTCTTTTGGTCCTCAATTTCTCTAGCTATAGCTCCACAAAAGTTGCTGCTGATCTTTTGAAAAGCTTAGCTGCTACATGGTTCAAGATGACATTTACAGGTTAAGCATTGTCCGTGGATGCCCACAAGACCAAGCTAGAGGAAGACCCAAAAAACGGTCCAAGCAGCCAGGTGCCATGACAGTGGAAGCAAGTGTTATTTAGCTGGAGTCAAACAGCACCCCTGATGCAATCTCGACTAGAAAGGCAGTATATCCTAATTAACTGCAAATGCTTTGCTCATAAAGCTGTCAGCACTGGGCTCTAATGTCTGTACTTTTAATGATGCATTTGATTAGAAGGAAGTTTTATTCACTTGTTGGCAGTCAGATCTATTTGACAAAGGTCTCTTCCCCCTCCTCTTTCCCCAACTTTTCTCTCCTGTTTGAAACATTTATGAAATTGTGATGTACGAAACTATCTAACAAGTAAATAAGTAAATCTATCAAAGCAATGTAACAATGTCTCCTTCTCACCACCAGCCTCTGTGTGTGTGCATGTGTGTGTGTGTGTGTGTGTGTGTGTGTGTGTGCTGTGTCACATAACAGGATAAGGTGAAGACTGAGATTTTTTTTTTTTTTCTATCACACACGGGATCCACACCTGGAATATCTTCTTTTACAACCTAAAATTCACTTCACTCCAGTCTTAATAATTGACAAGACTTTATAAAGCATCACATTTTGCATATTGATTCCATATTCTTGCATGTCACTTACATCTTGCAAAAAACCTAGGAGAAGGTTATACCTCTGATGAGGGAACAGAAACTCAGAGATTTTGTCACCTCTCCTAGAAACTCAGTAACTTAGGAACTCAAAAGTAAACCCCAGTCTAAATCTTGGGCGTTCTCTATCACACCATATGGCCTCTCTTTAAAGAGTAGTTTTAATATTTTTTCCTTGAAAATCAAGCATGGAGCTGTTCCACACTGGAAATTCACTCTTGGACATCTGGGTGGCAGCTGGCTCTGGGGCTCAATCAAGTCCCTGGGCAGCTTGAGTCATACAATTTGCTATGGAAGCATAGTGATGTTCAAGGTAACCAGAAGTTCAGCCCTCTAAGTAGCTAGGGGTGTCTCTTGCACATAGGATCCAAAGCCTCTTACACCGTGTGTCCATTCTGACCTGCCCTCTTCACCATTCCCTGCCTGCCCTCTGCCTTTTCATTTAATAATAATAGCTAATATTCATTGAGGGATTACTCTTATCATATTCTTTACATATGTGGTCTCATTTGATCCACTCCTAAAGTAGGTACAGTAATCACCCCCAAAGGACACTGTGGTCTCAGTTGGTGATGCATCTTGCCCAAGGTCACAGAGCTACTAAGTGAGGAGCTGCAAGTCTGACTTCAGAGCCGGAGGTCTCCGTCACTGGGTGTGTTCATCAGCATATTGCTAGGAGGTATCTGCTGTGCTTAACGCTGAGCTAGGTGCTGTAAGAAGTGCCAAAAGAGAAAAAAGAGATGATGCAGTTTTCAACTTGGGATCCCAGGAGTGCAATTCCCTGAAATTACAATTGTATATTTGTCCAGTAAGACATTACATCTTCACCTAGGAATCTCGAAACACTGTAGGATGAGTGTGGACTATTCTGTGCTGCCAACCCCCACCTGCTCCTTTTATATTGAAGGTCAGAAAGGTTCAGTGGCTCTGATTTATGAAGGGATTTGATGCCAGGTTTTGGGGTACAGGGGCCAGTCTTTCCTTCATTTTGCTACACTGCCTATCTGTATTCATCAAGGAGCAAAAGAGAAGAACAGCTTGTTGTACCCATCGCCTTGGAGTTTAATTTTTATCATCAAATGTTTCATCTCTAGCTATTCTTTAAGTGGTTGATTATACTTCTATGAAAGCTCCATTTGAAGGAAAATCATATCGTATTTTGGAACAGACAAAAGAGGAGCTCATGACCTTGCATTGCTTTGCATTATGTCTCCCTCCCTGATACTCTCTTGTGCCTCTAGCAGGGAATTTGACACATTGAGGCAGACAGCCCCTTATTACTAAATCTGTTTGCAAATGTGTGGAGAGCATCCTTCACACCCCCTGGTTATGAGTGGTGGCAGATCCTGCATCTGAGTCACAGGCTCCTAGAAGTACTTGCCATCTCTCTTTCTTCTCCCTTTTTCTTCACTCAGATTGTCCACATTTCAGAAACAGTAGGGTTACTAATGTTAGATAGTCAGAGCCATGAAGCAGGGTCCTGCAACATGGGGGAAACGGCACAGCTCAGGGAAACGGGTTCATCTCTCAGTGAAATGGGCTCCAGCTGACCTGAAGGGTGCTAAGACGGAACAGCCAGGCTGAGAGTGGCTGACTTCATACCACCTACTTTTATGGTACCCTCGATCATGTGCAATTAATTGACCATGTTATGACTGCCAAACATTCCAGGAATGCAAAGTGCCAGATACGTGATTGTTAAAAGTAATAACCTCATAAAGCAAGCAGGTTTCAGTTTGGTAGGTGACTGCAAAGAAGGCCTCTTGGGAAAGCCTCTTGCTCCAGTTGTGGTTCAAGCCCTGTGCTTTTGTTCCTTAGGTCAACACCCCTCTGGGTCTATAGGAAAATCAAGAGAGGGAGAGGATGAGAAAGAAATGAGCGACAGCGGCTGCTGGCTCTCCAGCACATTGCCCTAACCATAGGAGTGGGAATGGGAATGCCTTTGCCCTAGTTGAGATCTCAAGCAGGGCTGCCACTTCACAGTCACACCTCTGTCCCACCAGCCCCACCAGCCCCACCAGCTCCACCAGCTCCACACCACCATGCACCAAGATGGGTTTTTCCCTTTCCGCTTCATTTGGAAAGTAGTCTTCCATGCTGAAGAGAAAACATTTTCAGTTCTTCATTCATTCAGCAGGAATTGCCAAGCAGCTGACTGTGTATTTGGCACTAAACTAGGCCCTAGAACGTGGTGGGTGGAAACGCACGGTGGGAAGCATTAGGAAGTTTTTGTTTCTGTTTTTGTTTTTTTAAAGAATCCTATGAATTGATTATTTTTTTCCCATTCTGGATAAAAATCTAAACAGGGTATTTTTATGAAATATCTAATAGAGTCAAGGTACCGCCTTAGGCACTCAACTCAAGAGAGAATACATGTATATAGCAGAGTTTTTAGGTGAGAAATGCTACATTCATGCAGTTACGGGTGCACACGCACACACACACACGCACACTAAAATATGCAATTCACTGCACACAATGAAGACTTTGGGCTGGTCTGGGAAGGCTTCCTAGAAGAGGTGAGAACAAAGTATAGCCTTGAGGGAAGCTGAAAACTTTACAATTATACCCTCTTATCCACGGGGGATCTATTTCAAGACCCCCAGTGGATGCCTGAAACCAGTACCAAAGCCTACATACACCTTGCACAAATTTCTTTTTCCTTCATCACAATTTCATAGATAGAAGATTCCTTCTTACCATAGATCTCAGCAACCTCAGCATACAATATTTTTCTCTTTTCTTATTAAGTCAAGAGCTTTCACTTTTCACTTAAAGGAAAGACTTTATGGCTTCTTTTTAGCATATCCAAATTGCCAGCATCACTTTGGGCTTTGGGGCCATCATGAAATCAAGTAAGGGTTACTTGAACCCCAGCGCTGCAATACCTTGACAGTGGATCTGATCACCTGGGTGCTTCCTAAGTGACTCATGGGCAGGGAGTGGAGACAGTGCGGGTACACTGGATAAAAGGAGGATTCACCGTGCTGGGCAGGGCAGACAGCAATGGTGTGCAATTTCATCTTGCCACTCAGAAGGATGCACAATTTGAAACTTACGAATTGTTTATTTTTGGAATTTTCCATTTAATATTTTCAGACCTTGCAAAACATGGATTAGGGGAGACAACCGTATTCAGTATCTAGGCTTTGGTTCAGAACTGCCCTCCAATCATGAAATACATTTTAATTGAATGCTGAGCATCCTGTCCTTGCCCCAGGCAACCTGGTAACAGCAGCTTTTAACAAAAGAAAAGCAATTAAGCAGGCCCAGCTGGCCCCCCTGGGGTGCCTCTGAACTCCCTTTTGTGCCCAGGGCCTGCTTCTGTCCTCGGCCTGCTCCAGTATGAACAGGAAGCCTCTCCCTAGCTTTCTGGATTTTTTCTGATAAGAAGGCCTGAGAACAAGGTGCAAAAACTTGCCGAGAATTATGGGGTGCCACTGGGACACTTGGGTTTTAAATTGAGACCTCAGCACATAAAAAGTCTGCCACAAACGCTGAGGTTTGGCTTCAGGAATTAAGGGCTGTCACTTTAAACTGATTTCCTCTTCCTGGGCCTGCTCCTCCTGGCCCAGCCTAGGCAGAGGAGAAGGGATATTTTAAAGTGACAGGTTTAAACAGCCTGCGTGTGCGGTGCAATCATTTTTCATGCGAAGCCTCCTGGGCTCGTGCTGAGGGGCCCTGCAGGATCCAATCTCCTTCCATAAATACGTGGGAGGCCCCGCTGCCTGGCAGCCACAGAGCCTCAGGAGGGGCTGCCCAAGCAGGGTCAGGTGGCAAGATAGGGGGCTTGAAGACAGGGAAGCCTGGCGGGGTGCTTCGTCCTCGACCTTGGAGCGCCATGAACACCTTGGCACTGCTGAGTGCCAGTGAGCACCTAGACTTGGGGCTGGCCCCTGGTAGGTGGTGAATGAACTCCATGAGTGAATTTGAAAATCGTCTTTGAGATTCTATTTTCATGAGATATAGTGAAAAGAGATCTGGAATCAGAAGCAGAAAAGTTAGAATCTGGTCCTGCTTTGTTAAATGCTTACACTGCGTGACCTTGGCCAAATTTAACCTTTGCAAACCCTGGCTTCCAGATCGCCACCTGTTTCAGTCAGTAAAACCGAATGTGGATGCTGCTGTGCTCACCTCTCAGTGTTACTGGGAAGAGCACCTGAGCAGCTGATTTGCAGTGTTTTGTAAAACACAGAGCTGAACCAATGAATGGTGTGTACAGTGTCCCAGCAGCAGCCGCGGCGGAATTGGATGCCGATGATTAGGGTAGCGTTTGCCTATTTTGATGTTCTCACAGCACACCAGTGAGTGCCAGTCTCTGGGGAGCAATCATTCAGAGCCAGTACTATAATTAATGAATGGACACCTCCCATCCCAAGTGCAAAGGTCTCCCAATAAAGGTGAAAACCTCATCTAAGAAGGTGAGTAGCCCCGGGCCCAGCTGTCAGGGCAGATTCCCCACGGCTCTGGTCTTTGTCACGGCCCTCCACTGCCACCCAGGAAATGGACACTGGGCATGTTACTGTCTGGGCCAGAGCCTGACCCTGAATTCCTTTTGCACATGACCACAGGGCCCAGCGCCTGCACCTCAGGAAGCCTTAGACGGGGAGATTAAGTCCAGCCCTCTGTGCCTGGATCCTGAGGAAACTGCACCCAGGGCTCCTCTGCATGAGAAGAAAGCAGCTCCCTGGGCAGGGCAGGTGGCATCCTGACTGCTGTCTGGCTTTGCTCTGCAGAAGCCCTTCGTGCTGGAGAGCCGCAGCACTTCCAGACAAAGCCACAGGGAACCCAGCGTGGGGGGGCGGGGGGCGGCGGGGGGAAGAGCCGCCTTTTCTTCTCTCCTTGCTTTAAAATCCTGTGATTTTCTGAGCAATTCTTAGGTCGCTGGCTGTGCTTCACAGCCACAGATATATTTAAACTTTCGGTATTAAAGATCTCAGCAGTCTCTCCCAGGAGGAAATTACCTCCCCAATTCAAGTAAGCCAGGTGCCCTCTTGAGACGTGTGGGATTCGTGTCCCCAGCAAAAACCTCTCTCTTTTCAAACTGGGAGATGGCAGTACATAGGCCTATTACTGGAAATAGATGCATTTATGAATTTCAACATCCTATTAGTGGTGATGATCTGACAAAATCGCAGGAATGGAGATATTTGGGTGTACAGCTGACAGATGATTTCTGTGCTTCGATGGCACCAGGATGTCGTGTGCCTCCAAAGAGGCCCTTGAGGAACCGGTGCAGGCTGCAGCCGGGGTGAATCGGGGATCCCATCAGTGTGGTGCCCGCACCATCCTCAGACTTCACAGGGACCATTTGGGGACCCTTCAGGGACATCAGTAACCACCCAGCTGAGGTGACGGCACAGAGGGCGTCCAGGTGCGAGGGCTGGCGAGAGCAGCCGCCATCACTCACACTCCCGTCTCCTTGAAACAGGTCTGAGCTGACACAGGCACATCGGCCAAGGTAAATTTCCTTTCCTCAAATATAATAATTTAACTGGAATTGATAACACGAAATATATTTGGGAATCACCATCTATCCCGGTGGGATTGGATCATGACAAGAATTTACTGAGTTCTGAATGCCTAAGCGTGGCTGCCGGGGACTCCCTGTCTCAGGGTGCTGGCCTGGCTTCGGGCCTCACTCTTGCTAAGTGGGCAGAGTCAGGCTCCTCGGGACTACGGACTGTTTATCCAGCCCCCCTGCCCCGAAGCAGTTACCCTGGTCTTTATTAGCTTTTGTGACCTCTCAAGCTCCATCCATAAGAGAAAAATTGAGTTGGTCCCATTGGCTTGATTTTCGTGGCGATGAGGAAGGCAATGTGTTCCGGACTCGCTCGCCACTTAATTTAGATGTTAAGGTGTCACACGGGATCGACCTAGATACGTCACTGCCACTGCCACATTGAGGTGGAAACACATAGGAGGGGACACTGGCAGCCTTTGCGGGTCACCATTTGTGAAAAAGGTAGTCAGTTGAGGGAAGCCGGCCACGAAGTTGAGACGGACTTCCTTCAGGGGTACGAGACAGAGGTCGGGAGGAGAGTTTGTCACAACAGGCTTTTTCCGCCTCAGCCATTACCATTCGAGTGGGTAAAAAGAAGGGAGCTTTTTCCTGGCTAGAGTGTCCTTACCCCCAACAAACACACACACAAATTGAAGCATTTTAGAACCACAGACTATAGCTCCATGAGGGCGAGAACCACGATCAGGTTGATGCTATGTCCTCAGGGTCTATCCCAGTGCCTGACGCGGGCAGAAGAGGGTGAGGGGTGGTTAGGGGGCTGTGGAGACTTGGGAAATACGTGTTTAAGGAATTATAGGGTTAGAAGAAAATTTTTGGATACACCCAGTCTATCTATTTCCCAGCTTAGTTATCCCACTCACAGAGGGCTCTGCAGTTACCACAGAAAATTCCAAATTCCACTCTGCAATTAAGCCTGCTACTTCATTGCTGTGCAAATAGGTGCAAGTAACTGAACTTTTCTGTACAATTTCCTCAACTATAAAAATGTCTGTCTTAATACTACATGCTTCGTAGGGCTGTTCGAGGATTGAATGACTTATTGCATGAAAAGCTCTTTGAAGACTATTTGATATCTATCATAAACGCTTTATTTGTTAATTGCTATTGTTATTAAATGGTATAAGCAATTTCCATATTGCTTTTCATTAATCCCTTCCTATGCCTAATTAAGATTGGAAAAATCCACCTCATAAGAATTCTAATTTATTTTTCCGTAACTTAAGACTCTTTTTCTTACACTGTTTTCACAGAGGTAATACCACCAAACTACCCCGGTGGATGTGGATATGTCCTTGACTCTGTAGGCCTCAGCTTTCTGTTGTTTTATTTGTGTCACATGGACGCCAAACTAGGTGGTCTCTGGAGAACCATTTCAGCTCTATTGTAGTGACCGTAGCCACAGGCACAGCAGCTACACTTACTGACTGAACACTTATGTGCTAGGCACTGTTTTAAGTGCTTTACTATGTTAACTCATTCAATTCTCACAGTAATCCCATTGGGGAATTTGCTATCAATACATTCATTCTACAGATGAGGTAGGTGAGGCACAGAGAGGTCAGGGAACTTGCCCAAGGTCACCCAGCTGGTAAGTGGAGAAGCCAATATTTGGATCTAGAAGGGTCCACTACTCAGTCCATGCTTTTATAGAGTAGAATCAGTTCTATGGTTTTCTGTTACCATGGTTTTATGAATCTTCCTGAACTCAGAGTGAATCTAGAAATAAGAATATCTCTACTCTATTGGCTTTATCCAGTGACCTGACCTTGGCAACAAAGAATATTTTCCATCCGTAAATAGCAAAGTGCATGATTGGCAATAAATAAGAGAATATTTGCTACTGTGAAAATGCGCAAACAAGCTGAGTTATTATTACTGTGTCGTAATTATAACAAGAACAATGTGCATTTATGGAACACTTCACGTCCCCCAAGTACTTCATGGCTGTCCTAATTAGGAAGCCTGTTGACACATTCCAAAGAGATGACTGCAAGCCTTTATTTCAACTCTTCAGTGCCATGAAACTTACAAGTACCTCTCAGCTTGGGATGGAGGGTCAGGGAAGAGACATGGAAGAGCCAACAAGGCCAAGCCTAGGAGAATGATTGAAAGAGGATTACCGCCTAATGTGTGAGAAAGGCAATACTTGATCCAAATTTCTTGGGACTGTGTAAATCAAAAGTTAATTACTGGGAGGGCCCCATTTGTATTTTTATTGCTCTACTTACATTTTATGAAGCCATCTGGTATTATTAATATGTTTAAAGTCAGTTTAGGTTTATTTGTAATTTTAAAGCATAAGAGAAAGCCACTCTTCCTCAAGTGGGAGAAACCACCAGCCTGGTTAAGCCCTTGGCTGGAATGGTGACCAGCTCCTTGGGCTGGGTTTAGGCAGGATATGGGCAGGCTCCTGGGGATTCTGGCAACTTTTTTGCAGGCTCAGTCACCTGGAGGGAGGCTCGGCCCCATGAGCTGAGGGATAATCTGCATCTCTGGGATATGGACGACTTGTTAAGAGTGATGCAGTGACAGGCTGAAGAACAGTGGAACAAGCCTACCAGCTGCCCTTTTTGGGCACTGAGCTATAGTGAACCTGTCCAAGATATCACTGTCTCCAACCAGGCCCATCTGCAGGGGCATCCCAGGGGCCGCACACATGGATGGAGCCTACAAGCCATCTTGTTCTTTTTCTCTTGTTCTGCTTCCCTAGGACACAGCAGAGTGACCCCTTGGAGGTGGCTTAGGGAGACCAGAAACCACCACCGGCCACTTTTGGCTCAGGGACTAATGGCAAAGTGCTTCTTCCTGATCTCGACCCAAAATGAGCAGCTGCTGGAGGATCACAAAGCATTGGACCTTCTCCTTTTCATTTTAAATGTTATCTCAGCTGGACAGTTTTTGCAAATGAGCTGGTCACCCTCCCCTTCCTCTCCGTTCCCTACCACCACCTCCGTATACTCTACCCAAATATGCTCTAACCAAAACCAGGGCTGACAAGAGCTGCACATTAACTAAATTGCAGCTTATTGCCTGCATTGGTGGTGTTCCCAGATTGAGTTCCCCTGGCTTAACACTTGGATGCTAATGACAGGAGCTGGTGGGTCAGATGTGGCTGAGGGACAGCCTCAAAATCGAACTGGCAGGAGTCTGCATCGGGGAGCTTTGGTTTTAGGCTGGTTTACTGGCCCATAAGTAAGGTAAAGGCAGGAATGCATTAAAAAAAGAAAATGGGAACATTTCTGCTACAAAAAAACTTATACTTCGTAACTGTCTCCAACTGTACCCTGCAGGTTTCAGACACACAAAACAAAACCTTTTATTGATTCAGCTACAAACTGAATGTGGTTTCCTTTCTCTGAGCGCTCCCCTGTGCAGTTTCTTCCCTTTGACCCCTGTCTCCACATTTTCCCTGACTTGCCGCCTCCCTCCTCCCACCCATTTGAGAGACACTTCCTTCCAGGGGCGAGGGCCCTGGTCTGATGCTGGGTCCCGGCCCAGCGAGCCACCGTCCGTGGGTCCGTGGCTTCCCCCTGCACTGGGTAGTGCCCGGCTGCCCACATCGAGACGGGTGGCCGCTCTTTGCTCCAATGCGTGTAGTTTCTAGGGAAGTGGCAGATTTGGCATTCCACAGGCAAATCCAAATGCCCAAAGTACATGAGGCTGGGACCTGGGGAGAGCTAATCAGGTGCTCTTCCCATTCCGAGGGCTTTCCACCCTGCCCTTTCGTCTCCTGTCACCGCACAGCCCGTGTTTGATTGATGATGGGGCTCCTGGCGCAGTACCCCCATCCCCCCACCCACCTTCCACGCATGTCCATTTTAATTCATTTCGCCTTCTTTTGGCATCTGGTTTATTTTGTATCTAAACTGCAGATGCAAATGTCCAAAATAAATTATGCTGAATAATAGATGAAGACAGCTACATAATTTATAATGCTAGAGGCCAGCCAGAGCTGGATGGGCTGTGTTCGAGCCCCGGCCCCTACTCGGCCACTTCCCCTGACCTGCCAGGCCGTGTTTACAGGCTTAGTGCTAGAAACCAGCACAGCCCAGTGCTGGGGCTCAGTGCGTCTTCTGGAGGTGTGCGTCTGCCCCTGGAGCAGACCCGGACTCATGCCCAGGGAGCAGCCACCACCCATCCTCGCCTCATCCTGTTGCTTTTGCCTTTAAAACAGACCCAGAGTCTGACTCTTCCCTATGACAGCAACGCCACCACCCTAGGGAAGCAGTACTCGCTTCCTGTCTGGTGAGCACGCACCTGTGCGCTCACAGCCACCCTGCACCTCTGAAGGAGAGAGGTTTTCCTTTGACACCTGGCGTCTGGGCGGTTTCAGCTTTTAGCGTCCCCTTCCGCTCACGGTTGCATGGCCACCTGGTCATTCATGGGCCTCTGAGTTTGCACAGGCTCCTCTTCCCCGTCTGGTCCCTTCAGCCCTGCCCACCCACAACCCAGGAATTGTCCTCTCGTGCCTGGTCCTGCCGGGCACGGAATGACGGCTGGGCTTGGACTCGGGGCTTCTGAAGCCTTGCCTTCATTGTCCGACCTTGGGAAGCTGTATCTGGGAGGAAGTCCATAGAGCTGTTGTTGACAAATGGGAAGCGAAAGCTTCTTTCAGCTTTGCAACCCCAGGCTTATGCGAGCCGTTTCTGCTCACATCTTCAGAAGAGGAGAACATTAGTTATTTTTCCTGCTCCTTGGTGTCTACTCTGATAATTGAGAATAGTTGAAATGACTGAGATCACAGAGCCAGTCTGATTGGCTAACAGAAAATCTGAGTTGTGTGATTATGAGGCCAAATTCACACAGGTCAAAACTCATTAGCCAAAGTGTAAAAACAGCCTTCTGGAATAATACAGCATTCTCTGAGCAGTCAGGCACGTTTGGCTTAATTCCTTTCACTGCGCAGAATAATCCAGAGGTAGATGTGCCACCCTCCCCATATATGTGTGCCTCACTCCCTGTTCAGACAGATGCAGCCTTGCACCTTTGCACAGGGGCAGGCCCCTGCCCTGGGAGCTGTGACCCAGCGGTGCGAACTCCGCAGAAGAGCCTCAGCGTTTCCCTGACGCCCACTATGGACGAGGCAGTGTGCCGGCACGGGGATAAGTGTTCTCAAACTGACACTTTCGACAACCCAAGGAGCTAGTGTTAGCTCCATGCTTAGATCACACGGCTAGGTTCCAAAGGAGAGGGAGGACCTAGGATGCTGTAGAAAGGGTTGGAGAGCATGAGGCTGAGATGTCTTGGGTGCCCCAGCTTTGCCCTTACGGGTACCAACCTGCTCCGTTGGAGACACTCCACAGACCGAGCTGGCTATCCTCAAGTGAGCAAATCACCTCATGGCTGTGCCCTCGCGTGCTGGGACCGTCTTTGGCCTTAGCTGCTAAGAGGGCATTGGATGGAGTATGACCAGCCAAAGACCTGAGAGTGGGCATAGACTTTAGCTGTGCCGTGTAAAGAGACAGCAGCTGCACTCAGGAAGGCCTTCTGAGCATCATAAAATAGTTTGGGGATCTAAAAAAGGAAAGCAGGTTCAGCCCATGATGACAATTGCTGAATGATTTCACATTTTCATTTCTGACAAAAAGATGGAAAGGCCATATAACCGTGAGATTAGTTCTGTCCAATTTGGCGTCGGTGACTCACCGCTGAGGCCTGGGGATCTTCCAGTGCTAAGCAAAGAAACCTGAGGGAAAGGGTTGTGTAAACAGACCCCCTGGTGGGAGCAGGGGCCTGTGGATTTGGCAGGGGGGCAGCTGATACGAATTTAGAAGCTCCCAAAGCTCCCTTGGAGTCCAGGGCTTAAAACTGGAGAAGAGGGTAGAAAAATGTAGAAAGAGAGTAGGGCTTGGCTCTCTGAGACTTTGGGGAGGTAATTTAGTGGTGGTGGAGGGAGTATATATTTAATACATGTGATTTTAAGATCTAAAATAACACCCTCAGGCAGAAAGAAAACATCCTGCTCTTGCTACCTTACGCAGGCTAAAGTACCCTGCATTTCTCAAGGAAACTCACGCTGGCTTCAGGTCTGGAAGGCACAGAGATGATCAAAGGAGGCCTCTCCCGCTGACCACTGACTCCTCAGGACTCCAGGGCAAGGTCACTAGCTCTTCTGGAAGCTCCTGTCCAACACAGAAGCCCTAGGACAAGGGGCTGGCCCAGGCCACACTGAAGAAGCTGTTCTTCAGAAGAATAGCAGGAACCTTGGCATTTCGGTGCCCTTATTCTATTATCTTATACCCCAGCACACTGCCCTGGTTAATTCTTCTGACACACCTCCCGATGACTAATGCTTAAGGGATTCGCCTGCAAAAATCTGACACCCATTATACTGCTCGTCTTGGAGACTAGATAAAAAAGCCACTCTCTGCTCTTGTCTGGCAGCACTCCACTGGGACCTGGTGGTCTAGGGCACACCCCCCTGGATCCCAGTGTGAAAGCCAGGGGAAGAAACTCAAATGTGAAACACCACTACCAGCATCCAACTTCTCAGTTGGGAACACATTTAGGGTTGAAGGAATTGATAGTATTATAATATTGAATTAAGGAATAGAGGCACAGTCTCTCAGGGACATAGGTTAACATTGAATACAAAAGATGTTACTGCAACCATCTCTGCAGCCAGAATATGATTGGTGTAAGCAGTTAGCAGAGTTCCTCAAATTTGGCACTATTGACATTTCAAGCTGTATAATTCTTTGTCGGAGGGTGTGGGGTTGGTGGAGATGTCCTGTACATTACAGGATATTTAGAAGCAACCCTGAGCTCTACCAAACAGATGCCAATAGCACCCCTACCCCTCAATTATGACAATCAAAAATGTCTCTAGACATTGCCAAGCGTCCTCCAGGAGGCAAAGTTACTCCTGGTTGAGAACCAACAAGTTAAATAATTCTGAGCTCCTCCATCAGGGGTACTCAAAGTGAGGTCCTTGGGCACGAAGTAGCAGCAGCATCTGGAGGCTTGTTAGAAAAATACATGTGTACATGTGTCATGTCCCAGACCTACTGAATCAGAATTTCTGACTGCGAGACCTAGGGGTTTAGGTCTTAACAAGCCCTCCAGGTGATTTTTATACATGCTAAAATTTCGGAAGCATAGCTATATGGTAGCCACTTGCCACATGTGGCTATTTAAATTTTCTTTTATTAACTAAATTAAATAAAGCCAAAAATTCAGTTTCTCAGTTGTGTAACCACCTTTCAAGTACTCAGTAGCTACATGCAACTGGTGGCTACTGTCCTGGATACAACAGTTACAGAACATTTCCATCATTGTAGAAAGTTCCACTGGACTACACTGTAATGAAGTTGTGACAATAATGTGGATGCCTTCAAGAACCAGAGGACAGTCTCTGGCTATCAGCCACGTCCAATAGAATATTCAGCTAGATATAGAAGTAAACTGAGAGGAACCACACTTCTTCCCCCTAGTGCTTACAGATAATATAGGTATAACAATACTTACCTGCCCAGAGTCTACCTATGGTGACAGTCAAGGCAGCTGGACAGAGAAACATAAAGTCTTGGGCAAGATATATAATATAGAGCATGCCTAGATCTTACTTAAAGGCAATATGTTAGGGTAGGGAAATAAAAACTATTACAAATTCAACTACTACCCCAAGGATAACAAAGGGGTATTAGCACACAGTGTCAGGTACTTTGCTGGGATACCAAGGTCATATGGTAGCATGGTGGAGACTTGCACATTCTAGAGCCTCTGCTAAGGGTCCATGGATGAACTCAGATGGGTGCCAATTCCAATGACCTCCAAGACCTCTTTGCAGAGTTCTTACTCTATGAAATCTGTGGACAGAGTTTAGCAGCTCTAGAGTAAAACATAATAGTCCTAATAGCATCAAATGCATAGGCGATCCCTGGAGTAGGGTAGGCAGTTGTGTGTGCGTCTTCATGTCTTGCTCCCATGCTGACTATAGATATCGCTAATTAATCAGCCTACTCCTCCCCATGAACCCTGGATGGACCAACCAGTCCAGGTTTACATGCACAGGAGGACACCAGTTTGCTGCCTTTGTCTTTGAGTAACTCAAATTCTTGTAGTTGCCTCAGCTTCTTTTTGGAGCACCCAATTACAATTTTTCTGTACAACAGGATGCTATAGGGCCTTTCTCCTTTAGTGAACTAAAGAAGTGTTTCTTGACTTTCTAAGGGCAATCACTGAACATTTATTGCCCTCATTTCTTTTCCATCGACAAAGCTTGCATTTCAGCACAGACTGTCATTCTCCTTTCAGCACTAAGTTATCGATGTCTCGGGAGCTGGGCAGACCCAGTTAACATCAAAAGTGCTGCTGGATTGGGTTTTAGCTGCTCCTTCTTAACTTTGCTTCCAATTTGGATTGTACCAAGACTGGAATTCTTTATGATTCCTTCTAAACCAAAAATCAAATAAAACATAAAAAAATACATGTGGCATTCCTACCCCAGTTGCTCAAGACCCTAGTATGAAGCAGTTGCAGCAAGACTTTCTTGGCAGGATTCCAGTGTTAGAGGAAGTGGGCCCAATGATGAGAAGCTCTTAAACCTCTGTGAGAAAGCCCAGCAGGGCAGATTCAGTGTGATTTGTCCCCTGCCTGGCTCATGTCCCCTGAGACAGGCTGAAGAGGGCATCACCGAACAAGGAAAATATAGGGCACTGGTCCCTGGGCCTGGCAGCAGTGGCTCTTGGAGGGGCTGGGTGAGGTGGCCAGAAATGGACTCTTTGCTCTGGTCACCCTTATGGGGGATGCAACGCTATTAAAAGTATCCTCCAGCCCATGTCCTGTATGCACCCACTGTGCTTAAATCAGAAGTATTTTAAAACCTAAGAGCAGAATGTGAGTTTCAGGAATGACAGTTGTCAGGGAGCCCCAAGACTCCAGGGCTGGGAGCAAGAAAATGGGCCCCAATTCTGCCTGTGGGAAGGGATGAGAATGATGAGCAGTTTTAAAAAACTAGAGCTCACCCCCGAGTGCTTTGTTTGCTGGGGCACTGGAGCATCAGACCAGGGAGCTAGAAAAGTCCGGCCAAGAGAAGCTTCTCAAGGTTGACCAGAAACTAGAGGGACAGGTGAGTTTAGTGTGAGTGGGCTGCAGGCCTGGAGGCAAGAGACTGTGCCTGCTCTCTGAGGGAAAACGACTAGGTTCTTATGATGAGGACAGATATGTGTCGCCAGTTGACTTGGGTGGAAAATTTAGTCTTTAACAACAGTGTGTGGATTAAACCAAGCCAAGCCATGTGTCATGATTCACTCTTCTAAGACACACAGCGAGCATTTACTTATGGCTGTATTCATATTTACGTAATTATTTATTTGTACAATACATATCTGTACATGACATGTATTTATATGCACAGTTCTCTTTATAGCCATGCATATCTACATATGAGAACATGTTTATTTGTATATAAATACTACGTATGCCACAATAAAAAGGCTTGAGTATATATATGTGTATATATATACATACTTGTACATATATATGAATATATGTAAACATTATTACATGATAGTTAAAGAGGTATAGTTTTTGCATTTAGATAGTTCCTAGTTTGAATCCCAATTCTGTCACTTGGGGCAGGTGTTCTCTTGGGTAGATTATTTAATTGAGCCTTAATTTTCTCTTCTGCAAAAAGGGAATAATGACTCACATAAATTTCATACAGATGTTATGAGGACTATGATAATGAATATAAAATATACAGAATAGGCAATAAAGAGCAGATACAGCTATTTACATTAGTACTGCTTCTGCTAAGAAGAATGAATGCCTCATTCTCTTGAGCGGGTAGTAGAAATCAGGGTAGGGGCGTCAGGTTTTAGTCTGCAATGTTCCTTCTTAGTGCGCTCATGGCCGAAGAATGACCACAGACACCAAAGTAAGGCAAGCACGAAAATGAGGTTTATTGAGGAGAGAAAGATTATAGGGCAAGGGCAAGACGTAGGTTTACAGAGCATGATACCTATACACCACAGATGACAACCAGACCCATTGTCACAGCCAAGGGAGAGCAAAAGCAAGGGTGCAAAAGAAAGGGCCTGGTTATGGTCTGGGTCTTGTTTTATGGTGCCGGGATTGGGACCTCCCTCATTGCTCAGATGTCACCATGGAACCACTTTGACTGGACAGCTGGGAGTTGCATGACCTGAGTCTTACCGTACATGCAGATCTCCCATGAGCCTCTCTGAAAGCCCTTTTGGGTGGGGCGGTGAATGACAGCAGCACCCACTTTCTTCCCTAGGAGACCCAGAATCCCTTGCTATCTACCTGACAGGCGCAGTTGCACTTTTGTTTGAGGTGTGCGGAACAAATTCATCCAGTATGTACCATCCGAAGGGCTCATAAGGGACACCTTTTTATTTTTCTTAATCAAACGTTTCTATTGCAAGAACATCTCCTTTCTCTTTTATAACTGGGTGATTTCTTGGAGGAATTCCCTGTTGAGGTTTGTAAAACACAGTTTCTAGGAGGTAAATGTCAACTCCATACAAAGGAGAGCTTGCTGAGAAAGTTGCCCCTGGAGGTATTGAGTTCCCTGCTCCAGAGACGGCTTCAGCAGAGGCAGGACGGTCACATGTGGGAATCCCAATGTCAGATGAAGGCTGCACACCTTCTATGAGTTTTTCATACTGTGGCTTCTGCCTGAGGTGTGCTGTGACTTCTGCATTGCCTGCACACCCACCTCCCACCCCCTCCTGGGGGCCCCTATTCATCAGTGACAAGGTCCTGAAGGAATCCAATAGTGAGGAGGTGAGATTACATTCTGAGGAAATGGGTAAGCCGAAGTGTGGCTCGGACTGAACTCGACCGGGCAGCCGGCTTCATTGGGTGGCTTGTGCGAAGTCTTATTAGGAAAATGCAGCCGTCCGGAACAGCAGCTCTGCCCTCGCTCCTGGTGGCAGGAGGGGGCTGGCTGGGCGCTGCAGGCGGAGGCTTCCCTCTGCACTTTTGCACTGCCTCCTGCCAGGTCAGCTCCCCCTGGGGCTCAAAGTCGGCACTCCGAGGCAATTCAGTCCCTGCCTACCTGGTCTTCTGAGGCCTTCTGGAGGAATTTGTCCCCTGCCTCACTAAGTGCTCCCCCAGGCCATTCCTGGTGTGTGTTTTTTCCTCACCAATCTGAAGATATGAAAACATGCTGCAGCCGACCCTGGGAATAGAACATTGAATACACTGAGTCCCAGGATCAGGACTGATCATAACGAAGAGAAATTGGGAAAAAGACTCACGAAGTGCCTTGGGAACATCCAGGATGATCATATCTGCGACCAGTGAAGGCAGGCAATGAGTAAGAATAGGTGGTGATAACACAAGCAGCAGCCCTAAGGGCTTTTCTTGCTAAAAAGAATGACTAGAGTGCATAAATCTCAAACCCCAGCTATTAGTGGCCTCACAATTGCAAAGAGGTGGGTGTTTGTGCAATTTGTAAACCCTCAGGCTTCTCTTTCTCTCTCTCTAACACACACACACACACACACACACACACACACACACGCACACTTAAAATATGACCTTTTTCTTTAACTCCTCTGTGCTTCAAAGCACCGTAAGCCTGGAAGGAAGGACTTTTGGTTCCCTGGTTTATAGCTTTTTAAGCCTTTGCCATCTGTGAAAAGGTAGATATTTAGATATATAAGTGGGTATTTTTGTGTCTATGGCAAGTTCTCAGACGCACGCTTATGCCATTCTAAAGGCAGCCCTGGCAATTTTCAGATGAAAAATGTCATAGAAGTTTGAGTTTCTGTAATTATCTATTTATATGCCACGGATCCCCAACGAGGAGTCCAGAGATTGCCTCATTTGCTGTCCATACAGCTGTTCATAAGTAAGTGTAATGTGACACGCACCCTGTATTGGTTCACAGGGATGGGAAAATTAGTTATGTCACATCTAAAAGCCACTTTACATTCATAGGTCATAAACCAAGAGGAAAAATAACCAAAAGTTTCAGTATTCAATTTGTTTACTCTGAGCAGAGTGCAATCTCTTAAACTGATGATGAGAGGAGGGTGGAAGAGATGGAAGAGGCTTTTAGGAGCTCACTTTAAAAGCTCAAAAGGTATCTGGGACATTAAATAGCTGCTAAAATCTCTAGTTGGATAATTTAAGTGTAAATGGGTATGAACTATATGGATTAAATTTGCCTTAAAATACCAGTCTGAAAAATTAAGGAAAGACTATTTGAGACAAACACGGTTTGCCTTTTTTCAAAACCTGAACACTTTGAAAAAATAATTTCAGAGTCTCAATGAAAGCTAAATGCAGTCAGATTTAACTGTCCCTAATGATCTTACCATTGAAAGCTACAATTCAGCAATAATTATACCCACATTAAAATACATACGTGTTGATACACACATCACATAAATTGTACAAATTAAGCCTAAGCTTTTAAAACCTTTTTCTACCATAAACGATGATAGACGGATAGACAGATAGATATTGGCAAAAGTTCAGCCTATTAATCTGAAAATATGGATAAGAAAAACCTTTACAATTTGAAGTACTGGTTCATTTGGCTCTTTGGGGTATTGTCTTTTATTTTTATTATTATTAAAATTAGAATATTATGTCTTCACAGTATATTTTTCCTGAAATTATTACTAAAGTCCCTCATTTTGCTAAATTAATTTATAAAGAATGTCAGTTTTTCATTCTGAGGGTAGTCACATTTGAAATAATGCTGCTCTAAAAGATCAAATTTTCAACTTTAATTGTAACCTGTGGAGCTGTCTTTCTGCATTAGATGTTCATTATGCAATGAGGTTACACATGAAAAAGCATCTTTTTAATTATTCATTATTATTATTACTCTATTAAGGCCATCCTTTTGCTAGATTTTAATATGTTTTTCTTTGGAATTTAAACATTATGAGCAACATTTGGCAAAAAAAAAGTCCATTATGAATATCACATACTCTTTATTGCCCTGTGTTTTAGAACATTTTCTTTCTTCTTAACTCATCAGGGTGTTATGGGTTCAAATAGAAAAGGGAACCGAGCTGGCGAGATGAGAGAATTGAGGCACTTGAAAAGCCCATGGTGTTGCCCTGGGTTTCAGTGGCAGCCCTGCAGGTATTTGGCTGTAGAGCAACTTCCTACACTTTTAATCTCTGGGGTTTTATTGCAATATACCACTAGAATTTAAGGTGTCCAGCCCAATACTATCGATGTGACTTTTTGGAGTTTTTGAGGTACCACCAGATGTAAGCGTTTGATGTGTGTTTGAAAAGAATGAAACAGACATGTGGAATTTTAGGGTGTGGAAATCCATGCTAAGAATTCTGTGTCATGGGATCACTCTTATCTCTTAACAGTTACGGGGCCCGGGTTAGTCCCAAAGGGTCTGAAACCTGCCAGGGCATTCCTGAACCTTAGTCCTTTCATCATTCCAAAACTATTTTTGGCACAGGGATAAAATAGACAGAGCCATATTATCATGGAACTTGTGCACTAGCAGGAGACAGACAATGACTCTTATGGTAAGGAAGTAAATCACAGAGATTGTTAGAGGATGACACGTGCTTTGGGAAAATGAAAAGGTGGAACAGAGTAAAAGAGATCACAATTGCAGTGGGGTGGGGAGGGTAGGTCACAGCTTCAACAGGGTGCTCCGGCCAGCTTCCTGGGAAAGGGGACAATTGAGCAAAGACTTGAAGAAGATGAGAGGTTGGTCAGGCATAGGGGAAGACTTTTCCAGGAAGAGGAAACAGGGAACACAGCACAAAGATCTTGATGTGTTTGATGAACAGCAGAACAGTCCGGATGTCTGGGATTCAGGGGCAATGCGGGAGAGTGGCAGATGAGATCTGAGAGGTTATGGGGAAGAAGGGAGGCAGAGCTTACCCAGCTGCAGAGACTATTGGAAGAACTTTGCACGTCTATCTGGTTTGGGGGACGCGGCAGATGGGACAAATTTGTTTTGTGGTCGTTGTCCTTGCTGGTTTGGTTGATTGGGGGGCTGTTTGTTGTTACATTGTGATTGGTGGTGGTGTGGGTGTTTTCATGCGCAGGTTCAAGCAAGTGAAGAATCCTGACTCTTTCTTTGTAGAGGCTCTGCTCATAGTGATGGAGATTGTAATGGTGCCAGTAGGCACAGTCAGGGCTATGCCGTCAGTCTGTGTACACGAGGCTTGTCGTCTGACAGCCCAGAGTTCATGGCTCTGCTGAGTACACAGATTAGTTTATAGTGCTGTGATCACAGTTGGACAGTCTTGGCTTCACCTCTGCATTCTTTGACTCCCTACCTTCACGAATTGGGTCAAATGTTTATACTCCTTAAGCTTCAGTTGTCCCTATGTCATAGGATTAAGTCGTGAGACTTAAAAAGATACGGTGTGAAAAGCATGTTGTGATAATGGTGATGGTAATGATTACGATCATAATGATTTAATCCAGACATTCTGTTTTGCCACAAAGCTGGTGGCTCCCTGCCCTGGGGACACTTTCTGGTCACAAGGTCACAGTTCCGGCTGTAGGGAAGGGCCTCTGGGTAACTCAGCTCTGTTCTGGAAAACCACGTTCTGCTCTATTGATGCCAAAGCATAGTTATGGAACCCTTGAAAGGGTTCAGGGCTTTTACGGCCTGTCCTCTGCCTTGTCTGCAGACTGTATCTGAGAAGATGTATCTCCAGGGACTCAAGGCTGTTTATTGACAGCGTCTTGTTGTGTGGGAAGGTCATCCATCACAGGTGCAAAGCTTCAAAGCCCTATTGCTCCAGGTGTGTGAGGCAGAGGATGCAGAACTTCCAACAGTTCGATTCCTAAAGAAATCAACAGAACACTATGTTTGAGAGTGAATTTTTGGGCGCTGGGTGCTATGGTCTTGCTTAGAAGCCCTGGAAATAGTAAATACCAACCACCCTACTCCCTGAGCCCCAGAAAACCATCATCAGAAGGCAAACCCTGAAGGAAATCAGCACATTGAATCTTCAGAACTTGCAGAAACATTTAATTTCTTCCGACAGGCTCATCAATCATCTAATGATTAGAAAGCCAAGTTGCAGTGAGCAAACCTTCCTTTTGAATGATACCTCATTTCATCTCTATCAGGTATAGTTTAAAGAGAAGGTTCCTGCACATATTCCTTCATTTCTATTTTTTAGCTAAAGCTTTTCCTAAATCGTTTCCCCCTATGAAGGTAAGGAAAATATGACAATGGTTAAAAGTTAGGGACATGCTACTAGAGGGCACCAACGGCGTAAAGAGACCCAATCCTTCTTACTGTCACCCCCTCTACCAAGTACTACATTTCATGCTCCATAGTTTCATGAAAGAAGGATATCCAGGAAAGCAAACAGAGAGAGTGAAGCAAACTTCCCAAGATCACACATCTGTTAGGAAGCAGAAGTGGAATTGGAGTCCTGGTCTTTCTGAGTTAGGGTCCAAGTTGATTTTCACTAGAAAAAGCTTCATTCCACCTTCAAATTTCTACCCAAAGGAAAAAAAAAAATAGCAATGTATATAGGAACCCTCTGCTCCTCTAAAACTGCTTTATTGGTCACCTCCACTTTGGTGGACCAAAGTTAGGAAGGCAACACAGAAGAAATGTCTCTTTAAGCTCAGCTCCTGTGGCTTCGCTAGTCAAAAGAGAAAAGGTTCGGTCAAAGCAACACACGTTGCACATGGGCCTTTGCAACAAAAAGCTCAGAGGAAAATTCATCAGAAGGAGGGATCTCAGTCCCGCAGTGGGCAAACCTGCAGAGAGGGAGAGGGAAGGAAGGGGCGGCGGGAGACGGAGAGGACGGGGAGGAGAGGGGGTGAGAGCCGCATCATTTGCTTTATCATCCTGTCCACTTGCCTTCATTTTTCTGATGTTCTGTCCATCAACTGTTAACACCTAATTCTCTAAAAAATAAATACAACTCGAGCAAATTAAGTGAAAAGGCTTTGGAGAGCCCAATTACCGCATGTCCCCTGGATGCTTGGAAACGGACTTCATTTCCCTGTAATGAACAAAATGGTGAGTGACAACCCGGCCAAATGAGGCGCGTCCCAGCTCTGGCTTCATCTGTCAGGCACATGCGGCGAGAGGGTGACTTTATGGATTGTCGTGGCAGCACACGAGTGTGTGTGTGTGTGTGTGTGTGTGTGTTTGCGCGCTCGCACAAACGTGCATACTTAAACTAAATTGAAAAACACCTGCTCCTGGGTGAGCTGCTATATTTTTCTTCCCAATTCATCACAGCAGTTGCTTCCTCTTGAAAATCTAGTAGGTTTCTGGGAAAAGTCATGTTTATTATGGAAGTTATTTATTAATAATAAACAGAGGTGAAACTCAGAAACAGATATATTATGTTTCCCCATATGTAATGTGAAGGCATTAATGGATGACGGCGTTCTGCCCTACGGTCTGGGATCATTTCTGTAGTTACCTCTCTAGCTATCTTTAGTTCATCCATTCATTCATCCACCCATTCATTCATTTGTTCAACAAATACTTCATGGACATCTACTCTCTGCTGTGTCCTGTGCCAGGAGCAGCATGGTGAGTGAGCAGTATTCCTCTACAAGAACTTCAGATCTAGTGGGGAAAACAGATACATCCAAATTAAATATGTAGAATAGAATTTGTTATACATTTGATTAGAACATTCCTTCCGAAGAAAGATCCGATATCTCCAAAATTCAAATTGGTAGTATATGTTTCTTTTGATGGGTGCGACATATGCCAAACTCTATCAAAACACCTGCATTTCTATTTTCCAACCTAAACTGTAGCGTCAGGGACCGCTAAGAAGGGTGCCTTTTTTTTATGTGTGATGAGAGCTCCTTATTCTAAAACCTCTCAATACTGAAAACTTGTCTCACTCCGTGATCATCCATTCCACAAACAATTGTTGGACATCCCTTACAAGCCAGGTGTTGTACTATTAATAGAAGCTGAAATTCTATGGGTAAACATGGCTCACACACAGGGACACACAGTCCCTGTCCTCAGACAGTATTTAATCTATCAAGGGAAATAGACATTAAATGAATAATTACACCAATAATTATTTAATTACAACTATAATTAAATGACATAACGGCGAATGGCAGAATGCTGTAAGAGCATATAATGAGGACCTGACAAAGTTTGGGAGAAGAGGGAGGGTTGCAAAAGGCATTCTTAATAGATGACAGTCACAATAAGAGTTAGTCATGTGAGAAGGACATAGGATAGCTTTTCGGGCAATTTTTTTTTTCAACATAACTATGTCTTTTTTCAGAGTAGGTTGGTTTAGTTCTTAGATATCAATGGGGAAATGCCTTGGGAGCAGTTAGAACAGGAAGCCATGTAGTATGATTTATAAGGAATGGAGTCTCTTGCTCTGAACTATAACCAGCTCTAGCCCTCGATGTATTCCTTTAGTCCTAGAGAAGGCCACTGCTTTAGGTAAAATGTTTTTTCAGTCTTATAGCATCCTTTTTTCACAGGGGCATTCTTCTGGGACAGATAGCACTTGCACATTTCATCAGTAAAGGGCTACGAGAAGGCGCAGGAGGCTTAATATCAGAGAAAGGAAAACTAGAAGGTGAGATGCCTGTCAAGCATGAGTGAAAGATCAACTTTCCCTACTTCAGGTTCATTAGAATACCTATGTGGATAATGAGCATTGCTGTTATATTTATGATGCCCTATGGAGACATTCATTTCACTTCACCATCCCGAGCTATTAGTGCAAAAATTGAGGTATCAAGAGAGGTTTAGTAAGTCACTTTGTACCACATCCTCTGCCCAGAGTTAACTTCAGAGAGATTCAAAGTTCTAGCCTGCTGCTCTCTCTACCATGCCTCAGTGGCCCTCTACAACGAAGACCAGCAAAACACATACAGTATAGTCTTCTGTCCGGCATTCACTCACTCGCAGGTATTTACACATGACAGTACCATACAACACAACACGATGCAACACAACGCAACGCAATGCAATGCAATACAATGTAATATGTGCTTGTTGAATACCTCCTATGTACCAAGCAATGTGCTAAGCGCTTGAGATGTAGCAGTAAGCAAGATAGACAGGATCCCTTCCCCAACAGAGTTTATAATCAAGTTAGGAGGACTGACAGCTAAATATGGCATTACAACATAGCACTGTAGATGCTCTGAATACAGAAAGTATGGGAGTGGGAAACCCTTAACCTTGCCTAGGCTGGCTAAATGCAGTTGGAGTTGTTCATTACAAGGCATAGAGTACTAAGTAAATGGGTAAATAAGGGCAAGAAATATTATCCAGGCAAAAGAACATTGAGTGAAGTCCCAATGGCCAGTTAGAACAGAATGAGTTATAGGGTTCAAGGGGGTGGCAGTAAGGGGTGAGGAGGACAGTGGTGGGAGGTAAGGATGTCATGAGTGACATCTTGGTTTTCTCATGTTAAAAGGTAATCATGGTGACAGCAGTGTATCCAAAAGCCTGGGCTCGAAATAGCATTTAGCAGTGTGGCCTTTTTCAGCTGGGATTTCTGGGAGTGCACATGGTACATCACAGACCTTTGCCTCTAACGGTCAATGGCTATCTCAGAGACAGTTTTCTTTGAATAAATACATGATTAGAATCAGAATTTGAAGGAATCTCAGAAGTCTACTAGTTCTATTAGTAGGACTATCTACTATCAGTTCTACTGACCCTAGCCCAACACTGCCATTTCACAGATGAAAAAACTGAGGCTTAATGGCAGAGAGTAAATTGTCTCGGGTCACAGCGTTACAGGCAGATCTAAAGTTAGAGTCAAGATCTTGCAGTCCAAATCCTTTAAACTGGACCGTCATTGTCACTGTTCATTATTAGAAGAAGCCTCTAAAATCTCTGATATTTAATTGCTAACCTTCTGACTTAAAACTTGTTATCTTGTTCAGGGTCAGAGACACCCATTTAGATGTGGATTTTTTATGGCTTTTTTTCTGGGCCATGAAGTGAGCACACCACAGAGGCAACATCTTGGACTATATGGTCCAGGCTTCGCTTGCCACGGTTCTCGGTGCTCCATGCTCCCTCAACCTTCCAGTCTACGACATGTCAATGGGTGGCTGCAGCTGTGTGAGCCCAGAGGGTACAAATGTGTGCTGCTTCCTTCACAGGTTTGCTAACCACAGGGCTCTTCCGAGTCAGTGCATCTCTTGTTTCCATTTTGGACCAGAGGGTAACAGCTGGTATGCAGGTACATCATGACGCTAGGGTAGAAGGCACCGAGAGCAAGAGCAGGACTAGTGATCTGTCAGGCTAATACTGGGTGCTAGCTTCTGGGGTAGGGCATAAATGGCCCGCTGTGCTTTATTTACTTAATGGCTTAGCATTACAAATGTTTCTAGGAGCACAGGATGTTCCAGGAGTGATAGAAGCAGTGACTTCTCTTTGTTCTCTTCCTTTCTTAATGCACTTTTAGAACTCTAACTGAAGAATCATAGAATCTAGCAGTTTCAGAACCGAAAAAGCCTTTGATTATCTAGTTTTTACATTATATAGCTCAGGAAACTGAGGACTCCTGAAGTTAAGCAATTTCATAAATGTTTCATAGCTCCTTGGTACTAGGTACAGAACAGAGTGCAACAATGTCTCTAAGAAAGGGTGATAGGAACAGACAAGCATGGCAAGTTCTACTCACTGTCTTGTTGCTCTGATCTTTAATAGGGATAGCTCTTTCATTCATTGAGCATTCATGTCATGTTAGGCCCTATGTGAAGCATTTTTTTGTGTGAGCATTGTCTCTTTTAAGCCTTGAAACAACCTTATGAGGTGGAGACAGCATCATCATCACCTCCTGTTTTACAGAATGATAGTTAACATTTATTCAATGCCTACTGTAGGCACTGGACACATTTCTGAATCGTTTATGTTTATTAGCTCTGGTATTCCTCACAACAGGGCTAGAATCTCCATCTCACAGATCAGGAAACTGAGGCAAAGTGAGTGTACCTAGCTTGTCCAGGATGATAGAGCTAGTAAGGCTTTGGAGATGGGCTCCATACTAGAGCCCTCCCTGCCATTACACTGTCCTCTCATAAGGCAGGTTTGAGCTCAGGCTCGTTGGCATCCAGAACCCCGGCTCTTTCGCACTGTGCTCCACTCTACATTTATGATAAGCACAACATATAATCCACACCAAATGGCAGCCTCTTGGGATTCTTAACCATAAAGGATAACTCTTAAAGACAGGGGAAAATGTGTTTTTTCTACTCTCCACTCTCACTCAACACAATCCTTCTGACAGCAGATGTGGGGATTTTTCACCACACACCAACCAAGCCATTCTCTAGTGGCAGCAGATGCCACCTGGGTGTCCTAAAGTCCAATTCTGATGTTATCTACCTGGGGAGAGCGTCAGATCCCATAGGTTAAGGGCTCAGTCCCACGAGACTGCCCTCCACTTCAGATGCCAATGCAAGCCCCAGATTGTGACCCGTGCTTCTCAGCAACTGGCTCAAGTCGGGGTTCCCAGGACCCTTCTTCAGGCTTGATTAATTTGCGAGAGCAGCTCACAGGACTCAGGGAAACAGTTTACTTACATTTACCAGTTTCTTAATAAAGAATACAGATGAACAGCCAGATGGAAGAGACACACAGGGAAAGGTATGTTGGAAGTGGTGTGGAGCTACCATGTTCTTTCTGGGAACCTCCAGATGTTCAGCAACTGGAAGCTCTCCGAACCCTGTTCTTTTTAGTTTTACAGAGGCAGGATTGATTACATCATTGGCCATTGGTGATCAGCCTCTCTCCCCTCCAGGTGGGGGATGGGGGTGTGGGGAGGTGGGACTGAAAGTTCTAACCCTCTAATCACAAAGTTGGCTCCCCTGGCACCCAGCCCCCGTCCTGAGGCTATCCAAGAGCCCCCAGCCACCAGTCATGTGATTAGTACACAAAAAGGCACTTATCACTTTGGGGATTCCCAGAGTTTTAGGAGCTGTGTGCCATGAAAGCAAAGACCAAATATGTATTTCTTATTACAAATCACAATATTATGATAATACAAAAAAGTAATATTTCCTTATCTCAAACTCATTTAAGGTCAGCATCAATTGACAAACTGATTTTCACACTTGTGAGAAACAACTACAGTGAATTATGCATTCTCTCTGGTCCCTGGGCTGTTACTCTCCTGCCCTTTGGAAAATTAAGATTGCTTTTATGCTTTAGGAAGTGTTTGTAATCCTGAAGAATTAAGAAACTAATTGTACCATTATATTTCCAGGCCACGCGGTGTCGATACCACACCCTTCCCTCCAAAAACACACACTCAAAACCCAAGAAACTTACTGTTTCCGTAGTTCTGTTGTGTGTTCGTGTATGTTTTACACAGGTGCTAGGGAAGGTCTGGCCACAGGGACCTGATAAAGTATCAACCCACTGGCAGCCTTCCATCCTCACTGGCACCCAGACATCATAATATCCTTCTTTCTACAGACTTGATGAACCAGTCCCTTTTCATACTCAGACTAACAGAGAATGGAGAACGAGGGCAGGTTTGAGAGTTCAGGGACACACTACCTGCTCATGTGAACATCAAAATGGAAATTTCAAATGTGGGCTTAAAAACAATTTTCATGCTAAGTCAAATGACCGGTTTATTATTTTTCTTTTACTTTGACATTCAGATAATAATCACCTTGCCTTAATTCTTTCTTGTCCTTTTATTTTCAGAATATATATTTTTGTGTAGTTTAAATATGCTAATTCTCCATTAAGATTAAAGAAGCCGCTTTTCCATCGCATCTTTTTAAACTATTCTGCAATGAATAGAAATTGTGTTATTTAAAACAATTAGCATAATCTGACAGATGGATACAGCATGCCTCATTAACATGGCCTCCACAAATCCAGAATTTTGTAATTACTCATAGACGGGACTGACCATAGATTTTGGATGATTTAGCCTTCCTAGTCATTCGTCTCCTTCCACTTTACACAGACAGCTCACAACTCCTTGTTGGCCGTATTCTGAGACAGAGAAGTCCTGTGTGGGGAGTCTCTGAGCTGAGCACCAGCTTCCATCTCCCTGCTTACCTTTCGATTCCCCGTGGCTTTCACCTGAAGGGCGATGGAACCCGCTCTCGCCTGGTGGACGCTGCAAGGCAATGGCTGAGCGAGGAAGCAACAGCAAAAGGAGCTCGCATCCAACTCTCCCTCCCTGCAGGTCCAGTTTCAGATCTGCTGAGAACCCACTCCTGCTGCGTGCATTTGTTCTTCACAGCACCGCAAGGTCGCCGTTATCATACCTGCTTTACAGATGAGGAAACCGAGCCCTGGACTGAGCAGCTTGCTTGGAAGTTGTAGAACTGAAAGCGTGAGATTTGGAGTTAGACCTAGTTTTGAATTCTAATTCCACCTCTAGTTATCAGCTGGCTTCGTGGTTTTGATCTAGCTACTGATTATTTGTCTGTGAGCCTCACTTTCTGCATTCGTATAATGGTGTCAGAACAGTACCTTTTGTGTAACAGACCTTCACGGTGTTCTGTGGTAAAGCATTTGTCAGTTAGGTCGTGTGCTCAGCCCTGGCACATAGGAAGGACTAAACAAGGGCAGCTAGTTTTAAGTCACAGTGAAGACCACACTGCTAGTTAGAGGAGGAACTGGGATGCAAGTCCAGGAAGGACGTTCCAAAGCCCATATATTTTCACTACTACCCACTGCCTTATGCTCACTCCCACCCAGAGTTTAAGATTTTCTAGTGAAATGAAGCAGCATGTTGGCTCCTGGCCAGGTCCCTTGAAAGGTGTAACAGAGCCAGTGTCAGTGAAACCTCTTCCCCACCTGCAGTTTCCACATGGATTATTGAGCCTTAAAGTGTGGGGTAACTGAGAGGTTGCTACTGGAAGAAGTTTCTCTGGAAGGAGCATTATTTTGCAGTCATCAAAAATAAGGGAGGAAGACTCTGGACAACTGTTCCCAGTCTCAGGCACTTAGGCAAGACAAAGGATGGTGAGACCCTTCTTCCTCTGCTGCTGAGTCGTCTACAAGGGTCTTTCTATGTCAGGAAGGGATATATGAAGAGGTGAGATAGTGCATTCCCTCTGATGGCAATCTTATCCTGTAGAAGCATGACACCATAGATGATTGTTATTGCTGGAGGGACTATAGAAGCCACGAGTCCAATACCTTATGTTTCAAATTGTTGAAAACAAGACACAACAAGTAAGAATAATTGCCCAAGCTGATGTAGCTAATTGGCGGCAGAGAGGAAAGAGTAAAGGAGGGGTTCAGTTAACGAGGTGGGGGCAGGGGAAACCCCATGTGCTCCATCTACTGCAGGAAGGAAGGACGGCTCCCGCCAGACGCTAGAAGAGCTGACTTTGTCTCCGCGTGCAGATCTCTGGGCAGATGTTACCTCCTCAGAGACCCTCTTGCATTATCACAGCTAAATTGTTCTCAAATCTTCCTCTATTTCTTTTTGTCTTTCTATCTTGTCATAGCAGTTACCAGTAGCTGACAGTGGATTATATTTTTAATTGTTTACTATCTGCCTGCTCTACTGGAATATAAGCTCTATTAAGGTTTGGGGACTTGCTTTGTTTTGATAACAGCTGAATCCCTGACACATTGAGTAATACTGGATTCATAGTAATTAATAAACATTCAACAAATGTTTATTGAATAGATGAATGGCATGAAATATTGACCTAAGAAGTTAATATACTGAGAGGTAAATTGGGAGAGGCAGTGAGAAGGCAGGCAGAGACCTCTATCCTTGACCCCCGGTAGAGTGGCTTTAGCCAGAGTTGAGCTTTTCTGAGCTGGAGACAGAGCACAGGGACAATGTCCTCCAGGTTTCTCATCTCCTGCCACTCTGCTAGCTCAGCACTCTTGAATTCCAGGAAGTCCCATCTTCTCCGTCATTAACTCCTTCTCCTTTGCGTTTCCCGCACTCTGCTCTGGGTTTAGAACTGCACGTCTTCTGAATGATGTATCTTCTGAGTGTCAGCATCCTACCAGCATGCTATTTACCTGCTCACCTGTGATTATCTGGAATGAGATATGCCTACCCAATTTATCTCAGGAAAAGCTCAGAGCATTTGGAGAGAAAAAATTCATCAAAATGTTTGACCGTCTTGAATTGTAGGTAGGACCTGGTCATTTATTAGGTGTCAAAGAGTGTGCTAAGTCCTAAGAATGTAAAGTAGCCTAAATTGCATAAAATGTACTTCCATGCTATGGAATCCTATTCAACCATAAAAAGGAAGGCATTGCTTTCTATCTATAAGGAGGTGGGAGAAATCCAGGACATATCGTTAAGCGGAAAAATTTGGTATACATATGTTAAGAACCTGCTTTAAAAATATCAAAATGTATCCATGCCCATATCTGTTTGTCTATGTCTAAGTCTCTAAGTTAGATATACATCCAGAGATGTTTGAGTGAGTGTATGCACAGAAAAATAGCTCTAAAAGTATACAGTTTGGTACAAATGACCACCTCCAAAAGAATAGCATTGGTGAGGGTGGAACTTTTTGCTTTATGTACTTTGGTATTTTTTTAAATCTTTTCATGTGATGAGAAAAAACATTTGTAATTTAAAAACAAGAGCCAACAACAACCAAAAGAGTGTAAAATGAATGTCTATAAAATTGCTTTCCACTCTCAAATAAGCCACGATCTTCTTATTAAAGGAGGAAGACACATATAAATAATCAGAAATCAGTGTGCAAAGCATGGTACAGGAGACATGCATGAGATGTTATAGCATTCAAACAGGGGAGGGGCTTTTTTGGTAGCAGTCAGGGAGGACACCTTGGGGGAAAGAGCCTTGAGCTGGTTCTTTTTTTTTTTTTTTATTGTTTGTTGTTTATAGGGGTACAGATGTTTAGGTTACGTTGAGCTGGTTCTTGAAGTGAAAGTAGGAGTTCGGCGGAGACATAGGGCTTTCCAGGAAGATGGGAGCTGCATCCGAGCGATGCAGGGAAAACGGAGCTCATCCGAGCGGTAGGGAGCAACTCCGCAGGGCCGGAGGCGGGTGTGTGCCGGGCGACATCACGATGGGGTAGAAACGTGGGGAAGCTGGGTCCAGACTGGGGGAACGCTTCAGTCTTTAGGGACCTCTCTGGATTCAGTGGAGAGATTGATTCATTTTTTCTTCAATTTCATAATTTTTTTATTATCTACTGGATGTTAGATTTTTACTTAGTGGGAGAATTTAATATAAATAAGATATAGAGAATTTGCCTTGTTGGAGACTCTGCTCTAGCAGACTTAAAGAACTGATATTTTTCTCTCTTCTCAAAAAAGACAAGCAATCGCGAACTGCAATAAGATGTTTGGTAGTTAGCGTTAATTAAGAATTGGAGGGCTTTAGGGGAAATCAAGGTGTTGCTGGAGGATTAGCCATTCAAATCTATAATTAAGAGGAACTTAGATATTCCATATTTTGCGGAATACTTGGGAAAAATGAAGATGTGTGGGTGGAACCAAGATTTCTTAAAATCGACATCAAAATAGCTGCAGCACTTACTCTTCTCTTGTCGTTTTGAGAGATAGAGGGTTAATCTGTTTAGCTCATCTGTCCAGCTAGCTATCTCCCACCCCTCCGTGTTATCGGCTTTCCATCACTAGGTGACTGCACTGGCGTTGAAGCACTGAACTGTAAACCTTATTAAAAGAAAAAACAGAATTTTCTTAAAACTAAACAACAAAATAATTGATTACTTATAAAACAATAATGAAAGCAAAGGTAATTTCCAAAAGCAACATATGGCAATATATTTTTCTCTTTGTTTTCCCCCAGAGCTAATTTGAAACAAGAAACGATTCTAAGATCCTCTGAAAAACTCCACCTAAAATTCTCTCTTGTCACCCTCTCCTGCTCTCCTGCATAGGTCGGCCTATTCTCATTCTTCTCCTGAATTTTTTCCACCCCTCAAGACCTAGGTTTGCCCAAATTTTGGCGTAAACTAGAGCCTCCTGTTCTTTGCAGTTAGCCAGCTTAACACTTCTCTGCTCCTTTTCAAATGTATGATTTTCTCACCGAGAAAGAAATCCTGCTGTTCTCTTACCCATCATGTTGTTTGTGCTTCTCTGTGCATGGAGAGTAAGTTAGTTATTTAATTGCCTTGAGGTACGTACCTTCCCATATAAAATACTTTAAGATACAAAGAGATGGATTTCAGGGATTCATATACTGTTATTATTAGAATAAAACTGGTAGCTCGTCGGTTCACATGTGCCCCCTTTCCAGTATCCCTCCTTCTCAGCCCCCTCGTCTAGCACTCAGCCAGCTCCCGAAAGGAATCACCCTACGTGGTTGTGGCTACTGGAATAGGCCTCTCGCCATTGCACTCCCGTGGCTCCCAATACAGTCTACAGGCAAATACTAGTTCCACCAAGGGGGCATATGGAATAAATGTGATTCCACGTCTACGCGGCAATGCTTCCCGTACTCAGAGGCTGCCCCACCGTCTCTCCTGGCACGCCCTTCTTCATATCCTGCTCCTTCCTGATGGTGAAGCCCTTCTCAGTTCAGGCTCTTCCTGCCCAGTATTCTTGGTTTGTTTGGGCTTCTATTACACGTTGTCCCCAGATACGGTATGACCAGAGTAGAGTGGAACAAGAGTCTTATTTCTTTTGTTTTGTTACTTTGTTGAATGTATCTACTGTATAGACAAAGTGAAATCTACAATCAAATTCGCTTTTTTAAAACAGTTATTTCACTTTTTAAACTCAGAGTTGTGAGAATACTGTAAAACTCCTAAGGATTTTTTCACACATATAGCTGTTAAAACACATCTCCCCGTTGGGTTTTTAAGTTATCATACAGTGCCTGAAGCAATTATAATGGGATAGGGTTTTAAACAGTTTCATCATATCCATCGATATACAAATTGAATAGGATAAAAATCTTCTGAATCCATTTTGGAAGGATATCCAAGTGAATTTTTGTTTATTCCAGGAAAGATGGAAAAATATAGATTTCATTTATTTTCTACTAGCATAAAAAGTGTGGAACTTAAATAAGGGAAGGAGTACCTTAAAAACAGGTCATCCGTTTGGGTCGATATGTGTTTGAGGTAGGTAGGCCTGGTATTTGTGCATTAAGCCTCCTGGAGGAAATCATTTTAGTGTCTGCCATTCCCCTTCTATTCAGGCTTTGAGATTCCCAAAAAAAGATACCTGTTTTCTTCCCTACCTGTGCTTTGGCTCAAGGCTATTTGGGGAGCCATCCTGCTCAGATCATGCTTGCTGCACTTAAGCAAGGGATCAGTAAAGTTGATCACACACGGGCACTTGTGGAAGAGATGATGACTCAGACTTGCTGGATCTCAAGCTCTTGCTAGATCAATACCCATTGCAGCAGTGTAGTTATTGACTTGGAATTCGTTGCCATAAACACCATTTGTCAGCCTTCCAGAGAGAAGAGTTCCATGACCAACTCAAAGCCGGGCTCACTCCTGTGATTAGTCATTCCCATCTAATTGAGTGAACAGCTTATTATCTAGGCATTTCCAGACCTTAGTCATCCGTGAGAAGCAGTGAGATGTGGTAATGAGTCCACACTAGCAGGCTTAGCATTATGGTAGCTCTCACATTGTCACACTTATTACACAGGTGCCATGTGCTGAGTTCGGTATGGGACTTTGAAATGGCCTGGTTTCTGCCTTTAATGAGTGAACACATTAAGGTTTAATGATCTTTTAACAAAGAATTGATCCTTTCTTAAATAAAAGACAATGTATCACTCTAGAAATAAAGGTATACTTTAATAGTGTCACCTCCGTCAGCCTTTAAAATTCCATCGAGCAATAGTCCAAGGATCCATTATACCCTGATGGTATCACTCAGGATGCTGGTAAAGGAGAAAGTGTAAAGGGGAAATAATTTTCTGCTAAAACTGCTATATTGTCTGCTAAAATGCCGTATTGTTTGCTAAAATGCTATATTGTATGAAACGTTTTATATGTGTTTCAATAGATTCTGTCTTCCAGTGTGGGAACATCTTAATTTAACGTAAGACAGAACATTTCTGGTAGTGTGCTGATTTTGAGCAAGACAACACACTCAAGGCAGGTCACTCCCAGTTGATTGGCTCCCTTGGTCCGCAGTCTCTGCACCTTGTCTTTATCAAAAAAGATGATGCCTTCTCCTTGGGTAATGTCGAATTGTACACAGAATTGTGCCTGCTTCCCGTAAGCCTTTGGGGTCACTGCAGTTACAGGAACAGATCTTTATGCCTCAGACATGTAAATAAATAGCTCTTTAGTATTTCAGAGGCTTATCAATTATAAGTGCCCAACCCCAGTGCAACTGGGTGATTGACCATGCATCTTGGCTCACAGAGTGGCCTTTCTTTAATTTTCTTTAGTTGTGGGAGGGTCTCAATTGTTTCTCACCCTCCTCACTAACATAGCCCGTTCTTCCATTACTCTAGTCCGGCTTTTGCATAAAATGGAAGGAATAATATTTGATTGTCAGTCAATCTTTCAGCGAGCAGCACTATTAAGGAGCAAAGTACTTTTACATTTCAGAGTTGGTGCTTGGGTCACCAAGCCAGGTGTCAAGAAGCAGTCTACCTGGCAAAAGAGTTAGGAAATAGCCTTCGCCAAGGAGCTTAGATTCTGCCTTGTCGCTTTTGCAAAGATGAATATGTATGAGCATCTCTCAAGAGCCTCTGAAAGGATCATTGGGTGGAAGGTAGAAACCCAGTCACTGAAGTCCCCATGGAGAAAAGATAAGGCATCAGAATGAACAGCTGCTTGAACGGATGCATTAAGCTGATATTAAAATCACCAAAGTGTTTAAGGAATCCACGAATAACACCTTGCAAGGCTCAGGGGCAGAATCGATTCAGGGAGTTCAGGAAATTCCACACCTGGCTTGGTGCAGTAAACCCCAAAGTCATTATGAAGAATTAGTTAAGCCCCCTTGTTCCTCCTACATTTATTTTCCTTGATCCTATTTAGTTCTTTCTTCAATTTGCTAAGACACAGGTGTATGCTGATCTCAACAGCTCATGAATATTTGAAAACTAAAGTTTCTTGCAAAGGAATTTAACAAACAAAAGTCCCAAATCACTGCCTTAAATTTGCATTGTCTGATCCCATAAGCTCAAGAAAGAGTTTGGGATTGCTTTTATTGAGAGAAAAAGTAGAAATATCCTAGTCTGTGATCGTGCTAGCCTCATCGCTGGTTGAGTATACCATTTATCATTCATGTAACAAATATTTGTTGAACATATACTATGTCTTGAGAATACCTGGTGCTGGAGACTATAAATATGAAGAAGACAGATGTGTCTCCTGTCCTCATAGAGTTTGTAATCTAATGGGAAGATAAAGGTATATAAGAGGGTAATTTTAATATATAGCTGTAAATGAGATGTTTTTGAAGATAAAGACCATTTTCTTGATAACTTTTCATTCCATGCTTTCTCTCATACTAGTTTAATCCCACACAGATACCCTGGAGATGTTCTGTGAACTGTGTGATTGATGGCAGAACATAATCATTGATTTCGTGGATGGCACTTGATTGGGTGCCATAATGAGTGCTAGAAATAGACTCCAAAAGAATTTTAATATATTAAAGAAATGTTTGTCAAAGTCAGAATGAAGTTTAGCAAGGACAAGCTGGGGTTCTACAGAAGGCACAGATTGTACATGTTGAGGATACAGCACCTTCTCTCACGGGTGCTCTCCCTACTTAAACAGCGGCCTTCAAGGAGCATTTACTGAACGCACCACTATATGCCATGCACAATATACAGGGACACTTTAACATATTGGAGAAATGGTGCTCAGTGCCAGGGTAAAGCTAAATGCAGACATGGTCAGAATTTTACCAAAGGGCAGAGATCATAAAATTTCAAGGCACTAGCATTTTTCCCTATGAGTACCCTCCCCACTGTGGCAATGGAATTCAGTACATGCAAAACTCATGCACCCTGGAATCCTACAATCTATTAGGGAAGAATTGTGTGTAGATTTAATTTTGTATGAGGAAGAACTAAATTAATGTCATAAAAGTGGTACAATTATAATTCTACTGGAGTAGAAGGGAAGCAGGGATTGCTACTAAATAAAGCCTCCATGCAGGAGTTCACATCAGAACTGTACCTTAAAGAAGTATCTCAGCCCATAAAGTACTGAATTCCATGCTGGGAATCCACTGGGCAAAGCCACAGACAAGCAAATGCATGGAGTTTGAGGGCCATTACAAATGTCTGTGGAACACAATTCTGAAGAGAGGATGTGGTGGTGCATGAAGCTGAAAGTTAAGGTGGGACCGGATCATCAGCACAGAGTTTGAACTTCATCCATAGGCAGTGAGAAATGATTGAAGGATCTCGACAAGAAGACTTTTGTGTTGTGTGAACTTCCTGTAGAGGCAGAGTGAAGGATGGACTGGAGGTGGAAGAGTCTGGGTATAAGGGGGTCATTATGAGGTTATGATAACTCATTTCCACATCATCCTCTTGAGAAGATGTGGCTGGAGCAAAGCTAGGTGATCATTACCCATGGCCCGGCACAATGGACATGAGCTTCAACTAGTTGAGGGAGTTGGGTTTGGACGGACTTAGGAAGTTAAATAGAGATAGACGAACTTCTCTCCTCACCTGAGCTAGGCAACCTGTTTCCTCAAGAAGCAAACAAAAAATGGACATTTAAATCTGGGACAGAGCTTACTGCTGAATCCAATAATTTAAAAGTATCCCGCTCTTGAAAAGTTCCTCTTTTCTTAAAGTAATAGCTTGTGTTATTCTGAGTGTTGCTTTCTTTTTCTTTCTTTCTTTATTATGGGGCATGTAGGACATTGATTATTGCTGTTATTACTATAATTCTTAAAATTAAATTTTCTTTGAATCATAAATCAATGTATTATCTCCCCTCAAGGCACTTCTTCTGTTTAAAGAGCCAGATCGATTTTTACAGGGTATGCCAACGATAAATCTTTGGGTCTTATTTTTCTCCTCCTGAAGACTTTGGGATCAGGATTATTATTATCATTATTTATTATTTATTGAATGCTGTCAGTGGGCTCAGCAGTATACAAATATAAATGGATAAACATCATCATTAAATCTGTTTCCAAAAGGAGCAGGTGTTTATCATGAAAGAAAGTGTTTGAATTACCAAAATAGTACCCATTAGTGGTTTTCATTTCCTGGAAAATATTGTCTTTGTGGTCATTCAACTCCTGTGGCATTTTGAGTGGAATAAATGGGGGGCGATCTCTCCTTTCTGGCTCTTTTCCAAGTTGGGAATTACCTCCTACTTTTTGAAAGTTATCCATGATTTAATTGCAGTAACTTTGGCTTCATACCTTCTAAGATTTTCTCTTCATTAGTGACTTAAACAAAGCCCAGCTCAGTCCTTTGGGAATATTCTTTTACTTGCCCCTTGGGCTTCTCCCTTTGATCAGCTAGAAAGAAGCTAGCCCATCTAGGAGCTATCCTCTTTTATGTTCCTAATAATGGTTCAGGAGAGAAGGGATTCAGCCTGGAACGTACAGAACCAGGATTCTTCTGGTTCTGCCATCTGGGAGTTGGAAAGAGACCTTTTCTACCATGTGCACCTTAGAGAAATGCTGTAACATCCCCTTGGATCTTGCTGAAAGACCACTACCAGCAAAAGCTCTCACATCCATGCCTTTGGGTCAGGGTAAGCAATGTCTTTGTACCACAAAGTCAATTTCCAGCAAACTCTCTTCTGTGTTCTGTGCTAGCAGAGAGGAAACACAAGGCTGCACAATCAGCCACTTATCTCCAACGTTTATTTTAGTAATTTGTGTTAAACTCATTCCAAATGCCATGTTAACAAGAACTGAAAACAAAAAAGAAAAAAAAGCAGAAGCAACTAATGTTGTTGGTTGGAGGTTAATGCATAATTATAGCAACCATAACTGAAATTCATTTTGAGTTTAGCCTTTTGCAAGGTGCCCTCCCTTATTATCTCAATTGATGTTCACAACAAACCTGACGAGCAGGGAGGATATGTGTTACATTTAGTGTCCCAGATGTATGAAAAGGGAAATTGAACTCAGAGAGGTTAAGTGACTTGCCTATAATTAAACAGCTAATACGTTGCAGAAATTGAAGGCCTGTCCCTTTTTAACAACGAAGTGAAAGGACAAAGATTGGCGACCAGGAGGAGAAACAAAGGAAATGCAAGGAATGTAGCTTGTCTTCAGAGAGTAAGTGCTAACAGCAAGGACAATGCAATTGCTGAAGGAATGACTTTTAAACATCCTTCTGGATCTATGAATAAGCAGGTGGTCTGATAATCACATACAACTCAGATCTGTTTATCTTCCCGAACTAGGTAGAAACCATCTCATGTATTTATTATGACCTGCACTGGGAAATGGACCCATTTGCAGATAGGGCTATCAATCTGCAAATGTGCTTCTTTCCCTGTCCAAATTTGGAAAAACATTCAGGGCGGGCCATCAAGACATTAGTATTATTGACTCTGACTTCAGAAGATCAAAAACTGTCTGACCAAGAAGGAAATAATTCTTCCCCTTCAACCTCTTTTCTAAAAGAACAAAGCCAAGCACTCAAAATCCAATGCCTCACAAAGACCTTCTGTGCATTTTATTCCTTCAACTAACATTTAATGAGCACTTACTCTACCTGATGTTTCATCGTCCTTTTTTACTGTACCTATCTAAAAAGAATATATCTTCAGACTTGCCTCACTAAACAGTGGACAGTTTTCTACACTTTAACCAGAAGACTTGCCCATTTACAAATATGGCCGATGACCGTACACAGATTTCAACATGAAATACAAGTATGGACATTTCAGTGGGAACCTGTGAAATCACAGGAGATGAGAAGCAATACAGAGATACCTTCATTCTTTGGTAAAAATATAGAATCTGGTGGGGCACAGTGGCTCACACCTGCAATCCTAGCACTTTGGGAAGAGGCCAAGGCAGGAGGATCACTTGAACCCATAAGTTGGAGGCTGCAGTGAGCTATGATAATGCCACTGCACTTCAGCCAGGCCAACAGAGTGAGACCCTGTCTCAAAAAACAAAAAAACAAAGAAATACATAATCTATTTTGTTCTAATAATTTCTTTTGTGTTAAAAAAAATTTGTGTTGCAATATACATTTACTGTTCTAAATTGCTATCTATAATTATTAACAAGAAAGCAACAGGGGAAGAACTCCTACTAGTCACTGATAAAATGACAAACCAATTTTAAAAATGAGCAAAGAATCCGAATAGACATTTCTTTAAAGAAGATATATAAATAGTCAATGAGCACATGAAAAAGTGTTCAATACCACTAATCACTAGGGAAATGAAAACCAAAATCACAGTAAGATATCATTCCACACCCCCCAGGATGGCTATAATTAAAAAGACAGGTACTAGCAAGTATTGGTGAGGATGTAGAGAAGTTGGAAATGGTATTGTAAAATGGTACAGCTGCTTTCAGAAAAAGTCTGACAGTTCCTCAAAAGTTTGAGTATAGTTATCAAAGGATTCAGCGATTTCACTCTGAGACATATACCTAAGAAAAATGAAAACATATGTCTACACAAAACCTTTTATAGCAGCATTATTCATTACAGCTAAAAGAAGAAACAATCCAAATGTATACCTGATTAATAGATAAAGAGATATATGAATAAATAAAATGTAGTATATCCATACATGAAATATTATTTAGCAATAAAAAATAAATGAAATTCTTATACACGTTACAACATGGATGAACCTTAGAAACATACCAAGTGAAAGAAGCTAGTCCCAAAAGCCCATATATTACATGACTTCATTTATACAAAATGTCCACAATAGGCATATTTAGAGATAAAGAAAGTACATTAGTGATTGCCTAGGGCTGGAGAAATGGGGAGATTGGGAGTTGACTGCTAAAGGGTCCAGTACAGGGTTCCTCTTCTAGGGTGATGAAATGTCCTCAAACGGATTGTGGTGACAGTCGCACAACTCTGTGAAGACACTAAAGTCTATTAAATTATACACTTCATATGGGTTAAGTTGTATGTTTTATGAATTATATCTCAGTAAAGATGTTACAAAATAAAGAAAGAAATGAAGAAACAAAGGAACAAAGAAAGAAAGAGAGGAATTCATGGTGATGACCATTCCAAGATACCACCAGAACATTTTTGATGCACACGGATTCCCTTCTTCCTTCCTCTTCTTTTCATACCTTAGAATGCTCTGGAAAAGACAACAATTCAACAATTATGTTTGCACATACTGCCTTGCAAGATAGAACCAAGCTTGTACACAGCTTTTTCATCTTTTGTCTCCATGGGGAAATTTTAGATGTGGGGGACCGATGATGGCTTAGAGCAAATTCCCAGCTGGTCACAGCATGTTTGGACTATGGCTTTCAGGATTGGAATTCATCAGGAACATTTGTGTTTGCTACTGTCTGTGGGATTATATCTTTATTGATCCTGCCTGCCGGTGACCAGTGGGAACTATTTGGAAATGATGAAGCCTTTTGGAATAAAAATTTAGAATCTGGTGAAAACATAGCCAGGTCCCACTAGGGAAGGATGAGGCATCTGTGTGGAGTCTGTTCAGTCCAAGGCAGCAAGCACTCCTCGTTTTCCCTGTTCAATTAGAAGAGACTTCAATTGCCCTAGCTGCAAGCAACCTCCAGGGATAGATGTGCAGTAACTATGTTGTTTTTTTTCCCCCCAATTACTTAGGCGACTAGTTCTTTTGGGAATTTACCTTGAATTGATTGGATCCCTACTTGGTGAATGTTCTCTAATTTATATTAATAAGCTAGTTGTATACTATGTGATAAACTGGCTGATATAATGGTTGAGGAGGAGGGGCGTGGTACAGGGAATTATAAAACCCAGCACAGCCTCCAGGTAGACCAGATATCTGATATGCTAGGCTTTCCTAAAGGACTCTATAAGCAATACAAAAAGGGACAACCTGACTTTTCAGTATGCACAGTATTTATAACAATGGATACTGCATTTATTTATCAGATAAGATTTAGCTAGTGTCCCATATATGATACTTCCTAATTAAGAGTCTACTTGTCAGGTAAGTGTTAAAATATTAGAGGTCTATATTCAAATGAACATTAAGTGCCACAGGTTGCCAGTAAGTATGTAATCTAGAGCTTTCTTCCTTAGTTTTTAGCTTTCTCATCTGTTAAAAAAGGAGAAATTAGGCCAGATAACCTTTAAGGTCAATGGCGTACCTAATATTTGAAATTTATATAAGTTTATGGAAAACCACAGTATTTTCTATTTGTTTATCCAGGTCCCGATTCATTCATTTATTTAGCAAATACATATGGAGCATGTACAATACTTGGCCCGCAGTGCTGGGAACTGGGAATACAAAAGTGAAAGTGGTACACAAAATCCCTCCCCTCGTGGAGTTTACGTTGCCCTGATGGAGTAGCTACTAGAACGTAAGCAAGCGACAAACACACAAGCTATTTCTAAAGTATGATGACTACACCAAAGGGAATAAACATTGATTTGAGGGCATGGGGCTGGAGTGCAGATATGGCTTTACTTTAGGAAGGGCTGCCAGGGGAAGGCTTCCCTGGAGAGGTGGTGTCCGAGGCAGCACTGGGGAGTAAGAGCGAGTCATCGTTCAAAGCTTCGTGGGACCTAAGACGCAGAAGGAAAGCAAGTCCTCAGCTCCAAGGTGAGACAGAGCTCCAAGGAGCATCTTTAACTAGGACACATGTGGAAAGGGCCTGGTAACTGGGTGAGGGAGGGGTGAGAGGAAGCAGGAGATGTTAGGCAGTAAGGAGATCACAGAAGACCTTGGAAACTGTGGTGGACAGATTGGCTTTTACTCCAGAAGAATGACTTACACTGGCTTACACTTAAAAATGATCACTGTGGCTATTTTGTGGAAGATGAATTTGAGAGGCGGAACTGGATACAGAAAGACCAGTCAGGAAGCTATTATATTAGCCAGGGTGAGGGAGGATGGGCTGGGGACTTGGGCAGTGGTGGTGACCACAGAACTGGAGAGAGGGAAGCACATTTAAAATACATAATGAAGGAAGAAGAAATAGGACGTTGAGATGGGTGGGAAGTCAAGGCAACAAGGATGAGCCCTTGACTTGGGCAAGTGGGTGGAGGGTGGTACCATTTAACTGGAGGGAGAAGAACCTGGAGGAATAGGGTTTCTGCCTGTTTGTTTGAGGAGTTGGGAGTCATGGGGGACAGGGGAGAGGAGTTCTGATTTGAATGTTCTAAGTTTGTGCCAGGGCACCATGGAAAATAGACATGGTGACATCCCATGGGCAGACGTATGTGCGAGTCCACTGCTGGAGCGTCTTTCTGCTAGCGTTGAAGCAAGGAGCGAGAGGTTCAGAGGGACTGCATTCAGGGAAGGTACACGCACTCTGCCAGATATAAATGCAGCAGAACCTCACTAACAGGGGTAGTTTTTAAATCTTCCTTCCATAATTTTGGGCAGTGTAAAATATCCATAGTTAAAAATGAAATGATAAAAGGCCAGATTCCCATTACTTCCCAATTATTAAATTTCTCCCCCAAATTCTGGACACTCAGTCTTCTGCATTTTAAAAATGTTTTCATACAAGCACATTTTAAAACAATGAACTTTTTTTTACCCATATCTGTATCTGTGACTTTTTCCTCTCATCTTTCACCTAGGACAGCTTTTTTTAAATTCAATTTTCAATTTTCTGTGGAAGAAGAAATACAGATTCTTTTTCCCCTTATTTTTCTTTCTTTTTTGAATTAATCTGTGTCAGCATGGACAGCCATGGAGTTGTTGACAGGAGGGCAGAGCTGAACCACTTTCCCACTCGCCCTCAGAGAAGCATTAAGGAAGTGATGAAATGATTTTCTACAGAATGGTGACCTTCACAGAAATAGCCAATGGTAGGGACACAAGTGAAGAGAGCCTTGCCCAAAGACGTGGTCCAAGTGTTTGCTCCTTAGAGGTAGGATGAGGCCCACAGAAGCCTTCCAGTGCGTGACAGCACCCAGACAGGAACTTGGCTAGGTTCGAATGATAATTGTAATGACAGCTACTAGGCAGATAGAGTCATTCTTTGCCATTCACTTCAGACCAACCAGAAATAAACTTCCTGTTTGTTGACTGGGTATCATTTCCTCTTGAGAATAAACTAGTAAGATTTAGAGGTCAGAGCTAGATAAGATATTTTAGAGCCTCTGCTGGGACAGAAAGCTTCAAACCTGTTTTCTGTCGTCACCCAGAGCTGACTTAGTGTTTGGACGGCATCGTGCTTCAGTAGTGAAACACCCTGGAAATGTGTCCTGACCCCAACGAGGTGTCGGCTGTGTGGTCTGGGACAGTTTATTCCTCCTTGTGATCTTCAGTTGCCCCCTTTATACGTTGGGAGAAAATATAAAAACTTGTGACAGTTCCATCTGTACAGCGTCCTTCACAGGGACGTAACAAAGATCCTATAAAATAAAGGACGTGCTAGCCTTTCAGAAGTCATTGTACACAGTATATTCACGGCATTACACCCAACACTGGGAAAGACAGGATCTTTCAGATTTCCTGAACACAGTGGCTCCTGGCTACAGTGCACAGCTGCTGATTGCTCCCTTGTTGAGAGGGCTTAAAGTCCCAACCTCTTTTAACTCTGTTTGGTGCTCTTGGCATATGCCCACAGTCCTCTCTGGGAGGAGCAGAAAGGTGAGCGTCGGGGTGGATCTGAGTAGGAACTGGGTCAGAAAAACAGACCATGCAAAAACAGGAGACTGAGTAGGTCTCCAGGTTTGGGGCGGAGAGCACGCTGGCCAGACATTTGACAACTAGAACCTTCAGTGGAAATCATCAGGCCCGAGCCTGGCACACCACAGAGCTGATCCCAAAGCTTGGCTCAGCCCACGCATGAGTTCCTTGTGGAATTCCTGCCAGAACCGTGGCTGGTGGCCAAGTAGAGGCAACCCTGAGGAGGACACGCTGGGCGGGAAGATGAGGGGAGTGTATTACACGTGAGAACACGAATGACTGCAGGTAAATGTGGCTTTAGGTTCTGGCCCCAGACCAGTGGCCGGCCACCTCGCTCACCTCCACTGCCACCACGCGGGCATGGGATGCTGCAGTAGCCTCCTGACTACACTCCTGCTTCTACTCATCTTCCCTGCAATCTGTTCTCGATACAGCATCCCTTAACATATAAATCAGATCTCATCACGCCTCTGCTCAGAGCGCTGCAGTGGCTCTCCATGCCACCCAGCAAATGCCCTTACAGGGGCTACATCATCTGGAATGTGCCCTCCCCCGACACACCGCCACCAATTTCTCTTGAACCTTCTCTCCTGTGCCACCCCCCGCCGCCGTTCCTGTCACACTGACTGCCTTACTATTGTATGGATGCCCTAGATATATTCTGGCCTCAGCGCAGTTGGTATGGTTGTTCTAGAATATTCTTTTTCCAGATATTTGCATGGCTAGCTCCTTCACCTGCTTCATATCTCTGCTTATTGTCACCTTCTCAATGAAGCCTACCCTGAAAACCATATTTAAAACTGTAATTCCCTCTGGCCCCAGCCCCCTTACCTTCCTCTGCTTAAAAATCTTTCTGTAGCACTGAATGCCACCCACAGGCTTTGTTACCACGTTACTTATTGGGGCTTGCCTGCACCTTCTAAAGTAGAGCACATGCAGACAATGATCTTTGCCCGTTTTGTTGGTGGTTGTAATGCAAGCCTGTAGGACACTTGTACATAACAGACACTTCATGTGTATTTGTTGAATGACTGACAGCAGAAGTCACAAAATCAGAGTAACCTGGGAGTGAGGTAAGAACAGTTCAGATGTTCATGGAAAACAAGTTCTTTCTCAAAAGTCCTCTTTGGAACTGCCAGGCACAGCCCACAGCCAATTCTTTTACATATGGTCAGATGTAGCTAAACCTCTTTCCCCCAGAGTAGGATTACTGTGGCGAAGCAATTGAACACCACTGAAAGCCAAATCTGCTGAAGGAGCTAAATGACTGAGCTGGATAATACCTGTTTGCATCCACACCGCAGCAACAACCAAGGACCGAAGCTATCTTTCTGGTTTTAAACCTAAACTTGCGATACTCAAAGACGTGCCATAAATGTCCAGAAGCATGGCCATGCTATCGTTGGAGTACGTGCATATGCTCTCACAGGGACTGCTTGGAAAGCCAGCGCTCATGCGTGTCTTCCGGGAATTTAATGTAACAGTCATAATTCTGTCACGATACCTCATGCCTTTTCCAGAATTCACAAATTGATTATATTTAAGTTTCTAGATCTGTAGAATGGGAGTCAAGACTGTTGTTTGCATATATCATGCTGGGAAAATGGAAGTACCAGGAAGGGAAGGCATACACGAATCAGAGATCCACCAAGAAAGGCACCGTACCAACTGTGAGCCACCGTTTTTCATCCTGAAATCAAACAGCCATGGGGGCCAGAGGGCCAAGACACACTATTTTTCCTGCTTCTCATTCCCCACCCCCGTCTATTTTATGCCTCTCCCTTTCTTATCGAACGTTCTCAGTAGATTCCACCCTCTGGATTATTCTTTATGCACAATCATTCTCTAACTCCTTCACCCCCCAAATCCTGTCCCTACCACTTGATCATTTCGTCCTTGCCGTGGAATCCACTGCAGATGGCGGTCTACCTTCCCTGCGATCGGCCGCAGCCTGCAGCAGCCCAGAGTGGCCCTGCTAACACAATGAAATGAAGTCAGAAAGCTGTATTAATTTAAGTGGCTGTTCTTCACATTTAGGACTGCTATTATGGTGCTGATGGTTGGTAATAAAAGACCTTTTAGTGTGGGAAATCAAATAATCTTATACAAACATAAATGGGCCCAGACAATGATTATCCTAATGTAATTGGAGAATGAACTCTGATTATGGGTGTCAGTTCTTGCCTTTCTGGAGGTATTTTAAGTCTAATCTAGTGACGGATAGATTGACAGTTACTCTTTGTAAAGCGTGAAGTTTATCATTAATATGCTGTGTTTCTTACATTTGACTTCTCTGTGCCCAAGACTTTTATGAGTATGAGGTTTGAAAGCTACATTGACTTTGTAGAAGCGTCCAGAAATTTTCTGCAATGAAATATGATAGAGTCAAGATTGAGGGGAAAAAAACCAAGCCAGTCATCAAACAAAATTTCCGTATGGCAAGGTGTACTCAACCCCCACTCAGGCCCCAAAGGGAAACGAAAGGAACTGCATTTAGGAAGGAAACATTTAGGATGAGACTAGAAAATGTCCTGTGGGAAACAATTCTGTATTTGTCAGGGCAATAATTTACCTGCCTGGGAAAAGGTTTCCATTTATCCTGGGTAATGTCGTCGCCCTGTGCTAAATAACATATGGTTAAAGCATATTTGTTGAAATTTAATAACTGCAATCAATATGTCTTCCTCGAATAGCTGCCTGTTTGGTAACAGAGCTCTGCTGTCCTACTGAACCAAAGTGGAGTTCCCCGTCTTAATTACTTTAACTAGGTAGTTAATTTAATGGACCTGGGTTTTATAGATCTGCCAATGGTGATTGTTACGTGTGGATAAGGAGGGCCAGCAGGGCACACTTCTAAGGGACAGACTTTCTGCCATGCCCAATCTCTCTCTTCATGCTGTCAGAACATTTCTCACCTTCTTCCCTCCTCCCAGAAGGTCCTCTGTCTCCTTTAGCCACCCCTCCCCTTCCTGCCCAGATTGGCTCTCATTTACAACCTCCTTATCCTTCAGGGCTGAGCGCTCAAAGGCCACCTCATCCAGGAAGCCTCCTCTGGTCTCCTCTGAACGCGCACATCTTATTTTCTTTTCCTCTGTTGCAGCAGTCATGCTTTTCCCTCATTTTGCCTCATATTCATCACTGCACCTCCCTAAACATCCAGGAATGTCTTATCACGAAGTGGGCACTCTGTAAGTGTTTACCGAGTGTGCAAACAGGTGCATGCACGAGTCTCAGTCTGCAGACACTATTGACCTGCAGCATCTGTCCTGTCAACTCTCACCCCAGGATTAGGGTTAACCTCTGAGACCCTGTTTCTTACCCCTGTATATTCAATCTCAGATCGTGTCTGCTGAGCTAGAAAACTGCACTGAATTTTATCAAACATACCAATGGGTTTGTGCCACATAAATAAGCGGGCCTCAGATACAAACTGGTTAGTCATATCTTAATATGCGTGAGAGTTGACTTGAGTGTCATTGAAAACCAAGGCATTTGTTTAGAAGGCAAGAAGTATTCTGAAGCTATTTGAAGCTCTTTGAGGGTTTTTTTTCTCTTTAGGGTATGAGTTTCTCTCAGGTTCACAAGCTGAATGGTTCATTTCAGCACAAACTCTCATTGCCTTTTACTTCTATTTATGTATCTCCAAATACATTATGAGCACCTTGAAGGCAAAAATTTAAGCCTATCATTCTTTATATCTCTTAAAATAATACAACCATGGTCTCATATTTAATATACTCTCAAAAATTCAGGTGGAATTTTGCGGGTATAGTAGATCTTTAATAAATGAGTGAAAGAGTGGGGTTATGAAGAGGTTTTTATGGGGAGGGTACTTATCTAATGGTAGCTAGAAGGAAACATTTTCCAGCCATGAGATAGTAATTCAGCAATACTAGCAAAGTCTTATTTCTCAGCTCGGAATCCTGCCACCAAGCAAAATGTTTTTTCCTTCAGGAAATTCTACAGATTTAGGGATTCTCCTTTGTGGAGTGAAAAGTTGTCCCAATCAGTGAAATGTAACTTTGCAGAAAGAGATTGGATTTAGGACACAGTTTGAGATTAAGTGTTTTTTCTCTCTCTTTGCTTTATCTAGCAGAAATGGTGTAGCCAGTGTGTGTTTGCTATTTACTTTTGGCAGAATCCAAAAAGATTAAGTTCAAAACAGATTTTATTTCTTAGAGTGCCATAGCTACCTAGAATTCCCATGAGACTGGGACTCGTGAGATTTTTTTTTTTTTCTACAGATAATTATAGTCAGAGATTTGGACCCACAGAAAGTTATATTAATGAGATTTTATTTTTCACTAAAAACAGGACCATATAACCTCCACCAACCAGCCCACTTCACATGGTGATGCTGACAAAATTAGCACATTTTCAAATGCCTTGACACAAGCGAGTCCTCACCTTGGTGGTTTATGGGCTAGAACCGCAGATTAGCCAATTGAATTGGGGGTAGGCTCCCTCACTGTGCTCTGGGGAAAAAAATCATCTTCCCTCTTTGAGAGAACAGGCATCTCTGACTGTTGTCAATAGCCGCCATATGCACCTTCCTTTGCTCCAGCGTCTCCAAGTTCCTTGACATTCCTGTAACACAAAGCTTTATTAACCTTATGCCCACTTAATCAGTAATTTGGTTTCCATTTCACTTGCTTTCCTTGCAGATGAACTACCCCTTTAGCATCTCGGCTCTAGCTTCCTCACTTTCCAACAGGTGACATTGCCACTCTTGGCAGCCCTGGGAGCTGCCTATCACCTGGCATTTCTTATTGGGTGTTTATGATTCCCCTTTCAGAGAGAACGAAGCAGCATTCTTCTGAGTTGAGCATCCAGTTGGCTGCCTTCTTTAGCAAGAGGATTGTCTTTTCCTTTCTTTCCCGCTATGTTATCCTTGGAGAACATGACTGGCAGGCAGCTGGCAATGGTGTTAGCCTTGGGTTGGTATTAATAAGAAAGAATAAGAGATCTGTTCAGCTTAGATAAACACAGAAATTGCACTGCTGCATCTCTTCTTTGCATTTTATAAAGGTTACAATGTTTTTCTAGCACCAAAATAATAAGAAATCAATGGAATGGCTAATCTTTTGGTTCCATTTTAGCAAGGATTTCAACTATAGGAGATTAGCCATCTCTCAGAAGGTTAACATCTTGCAAAGGAAGACTTCTTTTATTCCTGTTACATGAATTTTCCTCTGTGAGCCACTGAAGATGTGCCATCAGCTGAGAGCAGTAAAATTATTTAGCATTAGGGGTGGCATCACAGTTTGTCTTGAAATCTGCAGGTGTTAATCACCTAAAGGGAAGAAACAGAAGAGCAATAACAACACTTGCAAAGAGGGCATATTGGGGACGTTCTTCATTAGGAACACTTGTTTCTTTTCAGAGCCACGCTTGGCCCTGTCAAAGGCAGATTGGAAGAGAAGCTGCACCACGGAGGAGGGTGTCGTGAGAGGCAGCCTTGTGCCAGCCATGGAGGAG
>RJWJ010007968.1:0-55248 GCA_004363605.1 Indri indri | reverse complement strand
CATCAATATTTTCAATAGTAAATTTTGTTATCTAACAGGATAATTGTTTCCATTTCTTGAAAAGTAGAAACAGTCTAAGACACAGATTGCTAGAAATTTGTGCCAAGTTATTTTAACCAATTGCAGTATAGCTTAAAAAAAAGTCAAGTCTCCTCATGAATTACACTGAATTTTTACTGAAAATCTCTATAGTCAGGTTTTCCTTGTAATATGCTACAGATATGTTAATATGAAAAACTCCTATAGGAATATTCTTTCTGTAATATAAAATATTAATCCACAGCATGAAATAAAGCTAAATAAAAGCACTTTACCAATGGGGAATCTCTTTTGATCCAGAAATAAATTATTTGCCAGAATTGCACTTTTAGCATTTGCTGCAAACCCACACTAAAAGACATCACAACAAAGAGATGTTGAAAATCTGTCATTGAACTAGTGAAGATGCCATTGAGAAAAATCATCACTTTAAAATAGATTTGGTTTTGAGCATCTGTGGATCAAATTCTGCTTAGGTCCCTGGGTTTAGAAAATCTATATTTCTTTTGTTTACTTTCTATCTATGTATGTGTTTGGTTAGTCTTAGAACACCATGACTTATATATCTGATCTTCTTTTTCTGTTTGATTTGGCCTTTCGAAAGCTAAACATGAACTCAGCAGGTTACCTAAATCACATATTTCTGTATGCTAATCTTATATAGCCCAAAATATTTTTAGCACTTCTTTTTACTTCCTAGAGATTCATTTAACTATTTTTTGTTTTCATTGTATATATACTTTTTTGTAGCCTGCTACAAATCCATTGCAAAATGAAGTAGATATATAAGTGAATTTATAACTAGTAATTATTTTGACTAAAGAACAAAGAGTTATATACCATATAACACTATGCCAAGCATGAGGGAAGCCCATTTTCTTTGTGTATTTGCTTATTTTGAAAATTTTATTGAGTAATAAAACATTTTTCTATTAAGGTAAATGTTGTAACTATTAATTAGAAAACCCTCAATTAAGAAGTTACTAGAATTTATATGATTTGTAAAAAGCAAAGCAGTTTTGAAAGAAAGATAGCTTTGCCTTAATTTGATTGGAAAAGCCAATTTGACCTTAATTAAGTGAATCAAATCATTAACAAAAAAAAATTTCAAGAAAGATTCACAAATAAACACACACACAATTTCATGGTAGTCAATATTTTACTACTGGCACTGAAAATGGAGACATGAACATCCCCCATCTAAATCAGAGAGGCTTCAAAATCAAACAGCACTAAATATTCAAATATTCTAATTTGCTTTTTTCCTGAGCAACTAAGCCTCTTAACAAAGTTTCAGAATTCATAAATAATTTCCCTTAAGGGGCCATAACTGTTACTAAATTATGTCAACAACAATAAAATGATAGGTAAATAACACCGAGTTAACCACAGACTGGGCAGTATGCTTTAGTGTCAAGCATGTTGACCCAAGTCAGAAAAACTTGGATGTTAGTCTATATTTGTGGTCACACAGATATATAGATACAGACACATCTTTTCCTTAAAATGAAGATAAAAATGCCTGACCTACCTACCTACAGACTTGTGGAGGAAATTAAGATTAAAAAAATAGCACTCTAAAATACTTTATAAATAGAAAGTGTTTTTTTAAGGTTAATGGTTCTATATTTTGGAAAAAGGGAAGGGCACTAACAAACTTTATTTAGTGCCTCAGGAATGAGGTACTAGCATTATCATTCTAAACTTAGGAAAATAAGATTCTGAGAGTAGCTGGGACAACATTTGAATCAAGCTTCTTCCAAATCAAAATCAAGCACTCTTTCTACTAAACCTCAGTCAAAGATGGATTGTTAAGCAATATTTTCTTTGCTGAATTTTCTTTAGCAAGTTTATTGATAAGATCTTTATCAATAATATTCATCAAGATTATTGGTGTTAAATGTTGAACAAGGATGGTAAATCTGAAAAATAGAATGACAGTACTTAGACTTATCAATATTAAAAGCAGTAATATTTTAAAAGTTTCTAGGTACTTATCTTTTTGCTGAGGAACAACATGGTTTACAGTAAGTTAATATTTGCTCTCTAAAGCAAAATTAAATAAGTTCAAAGGAAATGAGAAAACATGGTAAGAGTGTAGCATACATTGTGATATATATATTCTAAAATGTTCTACTTTGCCAAAATGTCTATAAAATAAGCATTAGTGGTCCCACCATACTTCACAGACACTACAAAGATTTCTGAAGTTTGGGTTACAAGGCTCTTAGCCATTAAAGTCAGGCAGCCACTCTCTTTTTATTCAGGAATATCAGTCCTTGCCAATTAGCTAGCTTCACTAATTTCAGAAGAGGCTCCACAGACTTGGCTTGAGAGATGAAAAATGATTTCTTTACTTCAGCATGCATCACTGATTGAGCTTCTGGAGATTAAGCTGAACATTTGCAGCATTATCAACAGTAATTCCTTAGTTCATCAATGATTTATTGAGCATCTGCATTGAGTCAGTCCTACCGCAGGTGCCGTGCACACAGCAGAAACAGATGAAAACCTTTCTCCTCATAGAACGTCTATTCTAGAGCAAAGACATACCATAAACAAAGTAAAGAAGTAACATATGTGTTATGTCAGGTGATGATAAGGACTAAGAAGAAACAAAAAGAAGGAAAGAGACCAAGGAAGAGTGGAGGGAAGGAGGACTTTGCAAAGTGACTCTGAGAAAAGATGTGAGAGAAATAAGGAAGGGAGCAGTCCAGGCCAGAGCTGGCACAAAGACCCTGAGGAGGAGCTCCAGAGGCAAAGGCCTGGGGCTCTCATGACTGCTGCTGAGCAAGCTCAGTGAGGGGAGCCAGGAAAAAGAGGTCCAAACAGTAACCAACAAGAGCAGTCACCTAGGGCCTCTGGGCACTCTAAGGATTTGATTTTTACTATGGGTGAAATGGGGAGCTTTTGAACTAATGAAATGATCTAAAAGATCACTCTCATTCCAGCTACTAGACTAAATTGAAGGGAGCAAGGACAGAAGCAGAGATGGCAGCTCATTCATTCAATCAGTCATTAATTCAGTTATTCAACAAAAACTTATTTTGTGCCTAGAATGTTCCAAGTAATGTTCTAGGCTCTTGACGTACATTGGTGAACACAGCAGATAAATATACTTGCCTTTGTGGAAATTCATTCTAGTGGGAGGAAGGCAGATAAAACACAATCAACATTATAGATTAGTAAATTATATTCTCACATTTGCATCTATACATATATGGTGTGTATATTATATTTAAGTAATGAGATTGGTTGAGTTTTTCAATAAAATAGAGTAGATTAAAAAGAAAAGAATTTCAAGAGCTGATTCCAGGGGCATTCCAACATTCAAAATGTGGGAGATAAGTAGAAGCTGGTGAAAGAGGCTGGTAAATCTTAAGGGGGAGGAACATGAAAAACTGCTGCAATGAAATGGAGATCAAACACCGTGAGGGGGTGGTTACAGCAATAAGTTAGTAAAGGAACGTTAAGCCTCATTTACAATGTGAGATAGCAGCAAATACTTGAAGTATGAGAGGCAATTTTCCAAACTGATGTCTGGAGGAAAGAAAGTTCTACGCAGAAGGAAGAGCCAAGAGCAAAAACCCTAAGTCCTATGTGTGTCCAGCAAGTTGTGAGAACAGCAAGAAGACAGTGTAGCAAAAGCAGAGTGAGCAAAAGGAGGAAAAAAACAGGAACAGATGTCAGAGATCACTAAGATGTCTTCAGTCATCCAAGGGAAGGATGATGGTGTCTTAGAGCAAAGCAGTAACAATGGACATGAAAGATGATCAGTTTCTGAATATATTTTAAAGAGAGAGCCAACAAGATTAACTGACAGACTGTATGTAGAAAAAGAAAGTAAGGAATCAAAGAAAACTCTGATATTTTTTACCTGAACAATCAGAACGTTGGAATTGTCATCAAATGAGAAGATAGCTGAAGATAGCATAGATTTTTATTGGGTAGGACATCAGAAGTTCATATTTGGAAATGTCAATTTAAAATATTGATTAGGAAGCCAAGAAAATAATGAATAAGTGGTTGGTTATGTGAATATAGAATTTGGAAGAGATATATGGGCTGGAGACAGAATTTTATGGTCATCAGTGTATATATGTTATTTAATGTTATGGGATTGAGATGCTCAAGGGAATGAGTGTATATTGAAAAGAGAAGAATTTCGCTGATTCTTACAACTGATTCTAAGGATATTTCAACCTTTAGAGTTTGAGGAGATGGCAAGATACTGGTAAAGGAGGCTGAGAAGGAATTGGGTCCAAGAAATAAAAAGAAAAGATAAAAAGTCATGGAGTATGATGACTTGCAAGCCAAGTAAATAAAACATTTAATGGAAATGAGATCAACTAGGTCAAGTGGTCTTTATAGGTTAAATACAATGAGTACTGAGAAATGACCATTGGATCTTGCAATATTCCCATCACGGTAACCCTGGCAGGAGAAATTTCAAGACTGGCAGGAGCCAACCCTGATGGGAGTGGATTTAAGAGATAATGAGAAGAAAGAAGGCAAGTATAGGTAGCTCTTTCAAGAAGTTTTGCTGAAAAGGGAAAAAAATAAATGGGCGAGTAACTGAAATAATAGAAATATATTCCTGCCTCAGGTTTAAGAAATCAAAATGAAGAAAGGACAGATTCCAAGCCTAACCTAAATAAAGACTGACAGGAACCTAAAATAATCTAACTACAGGGCCATTACCCAAATTTCACTTTAGCCTACATTTCTTCAAAAACCAGTAAGAAAAAAATATCGAAATATGAGAACAGCACTTTACAGAATAAAACTAACATACCTATAAGAGTACAGAAACTATTAATCATTCTTATAATAAGCTGTGTTAAGGCTAAACAGACTCTGGAGTCAGACTGCTAAATTCACATCCTGCTTCCACCCTAAACCAGCTACATGAAAACCTCCATGAGCCTTAGTATTCTCATTTGTCAAATGATGGTATGTCATACCTGCCTTCAGAACTATCACAAAGGCAAGATAATGCCTAGTGCTTACCAGGGTCTAACAATAAAGTAAGCACTTTACATATGTTAGAAACCATGAATGATAAAAAGCTTTAGAAAAATGTCAAATAATCTGTTATAAATAACCATCAGCAATGCCATTTGCTCCCAATTGCCAGCAGTGAAGCATGTTTGTAAACATCTTTCAACATTTCCTCAAAGCCTTAAAATGTCTGTAATGCCAGTAGTGAAGCATGTTTGAGGAAATGTTGAAATGTCTTTCAACATTTCCTCAAAACCTTAAAATTACTCACTGATTGTTTCTTAAGTATGCATATATGTCTGGAAACTGAAGAATATTGTATTGCAATTAGATTATATTTCATCTTCATGGCTTTATTGTCCAAATTTGTCTCATGATACTAACATCTTGGAAAAGCCAACACTCTCTGTATAACGGCTATATGTGTGGTAATATATAATTACTTATGTGTGTTTTATCCATAACATTTGTCTAATAGAGTTTTTTATTTCCCACTTGTCTACATTCCCTATAATCTCTCCTCCTTTTTAACATACTATTAAAATTGGCTACTCATGTCACAGACTACTTAAAGTCTGAAAGCATTAGAAAATGATTACCATATTCTATGAAAAATTTAAAAGACCCAAAAATCAATGTAACCAAAGAAGTGAAAGATCTATATAAAAAAATCTATAAAACTCTGATGAAAGAAATAGAAGAGGACACAAAAAAGTAGAAAGATAATCCATGTTCACAGATTGGAGGAATTAATATTGTTAAAATGACAATACTACCCAAAGCAATTTATAAACTCAATGTAATCCTTATCTAAATTCCAATGATATTATTCACAGAAATGGAAAAAAAATCTTAAAATTTATATGGAACCATAAAAGATCCTGAATAGCCGAAGCAATCCTGAGCAAAAAGGAGGCATCACATTACCTGACATCAAAATTTACTACAAGGTTATAGTAACCAAAGCAGCATGGTACTGGCATAAAAGCAAGCACAAAGAACAATGGAACAGAATAGAGCCCTCAACATACATCCATGCATTTACAACAAACTCATCTTTGACAAAGACACCAAGAACATACAATGGAAAAAGGACAGTCTTTTCAATAAATGGTGCTGGGAAAACTAGATAATTATATGCAGAAGAATGAAATTAGACCCCTTTATCTGACCAGACACAAAAATCAAATCAAAATAGATTAATGATTTAAATCTAAGACCTGAAACTACAAAACTACTAGGCAAAAACATTGTGAAAATGCTCTGGGACATTGGCCTGGGCAAAGATTTTTTTGTGTAAAACCTCAAAAGCATAGGTACCCAAAGCAAAAATAGATAACTGAGATTACGTCAAGCTAAAAATCTTCTACACAGCAAAGAAAACAATCAACCAAGTGAAGGGACAACCCACAGAATGGGAGAAAATATACACAAACTATCCATCTGGCAAGGGATTAATATCAGAATATATAAGGAGCTCAAAAAACTCAATAGCAAAAAATAAAATCTGATTTAAAAAGTGGAAAAATAGGTTCATTTCTCAAAAGAAGACATATGAATGGCCAACAGGTATGTGAAAAAATGATCAACATCACTAATCATCAGAGAAATGCAAATCAAGACCACAATGAAATATTTAAATAGTTAAAATGGTTTGTATTAAAAAGACAGGCAATAGCAGATGCTGATAAGGATGTGCAGAAAGGGAAACCCTCTATATGCAGTTGGTGGGAATATAAATTAGTACAGCCACCATAGAGAACAGTATGGAGGTTCTTCAAAAAACTAAAAATAGAACTACCATATGATCCAGCAATTCCACTAGTAGGTACACATCCAAAAGAAAGGAAATCAATATATCAAAGAGATACCTGCACTCTCACATTCCTTAAAGCAGTATTCACAATAGTCAAAATCAACCTAAGTGTCCATCAACAGATAAGGATAAGGAAAATGTGATATATATACACATATTGGAATATTATTTAACCACAAAAAAGAATGAAATCCTGTCATTTGCGGCAACATGGATAGAACTGGAGGCCATTATGTTAAGCGAAAAAATACTGTATGTTCTCACTTATATGTGGGAGCTAAAAAAGTGAAAATAATGAAGATAGAGAATAGACTGCTGGTTACCAGAGGCCAGGATGGTGGGGGAGGGGAAGAGGGAGATGAAGGGGAAAAAGAATATTAATATATTTATTACCACCAAACCACACACTTAAAAATGGCAAAGATGATAAATTATAAATGTATATTTTACCTCAATAAAAAAGAAACAAATAAAAAGATATTCTCAACACATGTACACTAAAGAAAATACCATAATCTATATTGGAACACTTTATATTCATCTCGACCCATACCATTTGCTAGTTACTTTTTCTATTTCCACTCACAAGCTAATAATTCAGAATATTGCCACTTTTATGAGTATTATAAAGAGCCAAGCTTTAGATTTATTAATTCTTGAAATACAGAACTCACCTCCAGGCCCATGTAGTTCTCTATAGTCACTAATGCAGCAATCCCTCACAGCTAATGAGGTTCTTAGGCAGTTTTTCATTCTAATGGTGACAAAGTGCAAGCCACAGACAATGCAATGAAAAATTGATTCCACAAAATTCTAAGTATTTTTCAAAACTATTCTAAGAGTAGTTGCCTCAAAATCTAATGGAACAATAAAAGATTAAAATGATTAGGGTTTTAATAACGGCAAAAAAGAAATATATAGCATTCTGATGAATAGTAAATTCATCAGAAGATGAATTATTTCTACGGAAATCTATCACAAAAACAGTGAGACCAAATCAAGCATTCTGAAGACATAGATATAAAATATGCAGCATGAACATAATTGACCATCAATAATTGTGTTTGTGATACAAATTTGTATGTGTCTTGAAAATTTATAAAGTCCTTTAATTCACAGTATTTTGTTCAATAAATTTAAAAATATACAACTAGAGAAAAACAAAATAAAAAAACCGTGACCTGTTTTTTAAAGAAACACTCTGAAAATCAAAAGCAGAGGCAGCAGTAAAATGTTTACCTCTCTTTAACGTAATTTTCATATTCATCCACTCCAACCTAATCTTCCTAGGAGAGGGAGATTTATCATCTGAAAATCCAAAACTAGATTCTCCACCTCCTTAAACTGTGGTGACTACTTCTAAATTGGATAGTGTTGTGGATTAGGAGGGGCCCATCATCCACCTGTACTCTCCATTTGTCTGCAGCTCCCCTCTCTCACATTCTCACCTCCCTCCCTGCTCCAGAAACACTTCCACATATTCCTAATTCAATTCAGGATCCAGATCATTGCTACCACCACAAACTGACCCCTAGGAAGGTAATTGATATGCTGATGGCCTTGACTGAAGCAGGCAAAAATTGTTTCCCCTTCTTTCACACACTATATAATCATATGTCTTAAAAGACTTTTTTTTAACAACAAACAAGAAAGTGAAAAAGGGTTATAAAAAGCACACATATGTGCTCCTATCTAGAGAGCAAAGAGCCCTCTTCTTAACTAAAACCACAGATTACCCTAGCTTGATAGAATAGCAATTATGAATACAAATTCTGAAGTCTGGATGCCATTTTCTATCTATGAGAACTTAAGCAAGTTATTCAACTTATCTGAGACTGTTTCCACCACTATAAAATGGTAATGATATTATTAGTGGTGTTGTAAGGTTCAAATGATGAAATCCCTAAAAATGGATTATCACTTAGCCCAACGATCCAATATAGCAATACTCAATAAATTTTGTAATAATAATTATTATTTTCATATTCCCAGCTCTGTTGCCTATAATCTGCATATGAATAATACCCAAGGTATACAGATATTTAGTCTAGGTACACTACTCTAATTTTAACTCCTCTAAAAGAAAATGATTTCTAAACTGTGTGTTGAGAACTGACCTTACAAATGTCTCCATCATCCATCAGATTTCTCTTGGAAATCTTAATGATTTCATTGTGAAAATAAATTAATTTATTATCCAATTGCTAAAATTCATTTTTAATTTTAAATGAATCATAGTCCAATCACCTAATATCCTAAACATACTTTTAATATATTATTTCTAGTGGCTCATTTTTGTTTGTTTACTGAATTGCCAACATCTCAGTACCTCTACCAATGGTTTTCATGGACCTCTGGGCAAATCAGAGACCTATTTAATGAGGCCTGGGAAATCGAAACTGTGTTCATAACAATGAAAAATATTATTTGCCTTTGTTCACTGTGTTGACAATTACACTAGAAGTACAAAAGAGTGGTGAGCAAAACTGCTGGTGCTTCAGCACAACAAGTAGCTCCGAAGTATTTGAGTAGTAATTGTACTCTTCACTGCCAGGTAGTCATAGTTAAAATAAAATGTCAGGTTCACCAAAAATGTAAAGGAATTTCCTTGAGGAAACAGAAAAATTATTAATTTTATTAATCTAGACTTAAATTTTGACTTTTTTCAATATTCTAGCTGACAAAGAGCAAAATGTGTACAAGGAACCACTACTCTTTCCTCACTATTATGATTGTCTCAAAGAAATGCACTTGTGTGACTGAGTTGCAAGCTGAACTAACCACTTTATTTGTGGAGTATAATTTTTACTTGAAAGAACAACTGACAGAAACTGGGTTTTTTTTTAGATTTGAGTTTGCAAAAACCTTTTTTGGGGGAGGATAATGCATAAATGAAGAATGATGCTTTAAGGAAAACAACTAACAATATGTTACTACTGATAAAATTTGAGCTTTCGAGCAAAAAATCAAATTTAGAAAACTTCATCACCATGAGGTTGAGTCAATATATTTAATGACTTTTCTGATGAGTTCCTTATCACTGATACTAATATTTTCCAAATGATCAATGTCTGATATTTCCAATTTATGAACAGGTAAAAGATTCATTCGGAATGCAAGATAGATCAATGCATTTTTATGTAACAGTGTATGAAAAGTTCACTATTGCGGTTTCATATTCCACCTTGCAAGTAAGTTTTAAGAAACTGCCACTTGTGGACTTCTGGTGTAGTACCAAAAAAAAAAAAAAAAAAAAAAAAAAAAAAAAAAAAAAAAAAAAAAAAAAAAAAAAAAAAAAAAAAAAAAAAAAAAAGAAAGAAATAAAAAAGTCAACAATCATCTAAAAAGGATATCAAATTGAGGTACTTCTCCATTATCCAACTGAATATATCTGTGTGAGGATGGATTCTTTTCAGATATTTTAACAACAACAACAAAAAAAACACATTGTAATAGACTGAAAAAGATTTGAGAATTCAACTGCATCTGTTAAGCCAGACTTAAAGAGATTTGTAAAAATGTAAAATAATGTCACTTTTTTCAACTTTTTTTTTTAGTTTGGAAAATAAAGTTGTAAGAATAAAATGCAAATGTTATATGTTTGATGTAGTTTTTAAATTTTCTCAGGTTTAATGTTCAAAATGGTAAATATCAATATATAAGACACAGCTACACAAAAGCTCCTGGGGTTCTTGACAATTTTTAAGAGCATAAAGGAGTCTCAGGACCAGCAAGTTTGAGAATTGTGGCCTGGTGACAACCTGGATGCTTCCTTACATTTGAACCCTAAGCTCCATATCAGACCACCTACCTAAGTTCTTCTTTCCTTTTTAAGTTTTCTGACAATTCTCAGCTCATTTGTAGAGCAGAGATAATTAGTATGTTGTATCCTTAGTTCAATTAATGAGCAGGACCAGATTTACCAACTCCCTCCACTTCCCCAGGTTTTCTCTGTTAATTTATTCCTGAGGCACAAAAACATATATTCTGATCTTAGCTCTTCTACCGTCTCCTTCAGCAAACACGCGCAGAGCACCTACTGTATATCAGGTAATACACTAGGCTCTGAAATGACAAAGATCAATAAAACAAAGCCCATGATAAGGTCCAACCAAGTCCCTAAGTTGCATGTTTCTATATAACACCTATTCAAAGAGAAACACTTATTGCAATACTACACCTCTATTTTTTTGTTGAACCTAGAATAACGGTACAAACTTTATATGAGCTATGCAAGACTGTGTGAACCCTTCTGAGAATACAGACAATGTAGATTAAAAGGAGAGTAAATCTTACATCCATAACTCAAAAGCCAACCTTCAAAGACATTCCTATTCATGCCAAATCATTAGATATGAATGAAGGTGTACAACTGGACAATCTCCGGAATGAGGACTATCAGGGTCACAGACCTCAACTCACCACCCCAAGTGTCAGAACTAGAAAAAGAATGCAGACGAAATTGTTTCTCTTTTACCCACTGACCTTCTGCTTGCCCATGGAATGTGATCAGCCATGACTGGCCAGAAACCTGAGTAAGCAACACAGACGCTTATCAGTGTACACGAATAAATTTTTAAAAGTGCATCGGACAAAGTCTGCACTTGGAAACAAACGATTGAAAAATCACCTCTGATAACCAGAGGAAACATACAACTTCTTTTAGCAGAACTGCAGTAAATCGATTGTTTGAACAGAAGGAAAAGAGGACTTTATTGTATATACTTGAAAGATACAACCAATAATAATATGAAACTCTAGCTCTCAACTACTGCTTTCAATATTCTTTGGAGAAACACATTTGCTTTTAATTTTAGGAGTGGTTGGAGCTTGGGAACTCAAACTCGGTTTACAATTTCAGGACTAAGTTCACAGAAGATATCCTGACAAACATTTTTTTTAATTAAAAAAATCATCATATTGAATTCTCCCTGGATTTTTAAAAGAATAGAGTACAGTAAATATGAATGATAACTTTTCATATTGGTGCTGAGTTATAAAAAGGTAATGGGCATATCACCTGCATTACTAACAAAGTTATTGCTAATTATCATTTTTTAATTCTCATGTCTATTACGGAAGTAGTACTATGTATGCTAAGCATATCTAATGAGTAAATAAGACATAATAAATCTTCTAATTATAACAATGAACATTTATTCTCATTCTCCACAGTATTCCAGTAAAATCGAGAGCACTGAACCAAAGAACAACACCTAATAACAAAATTTATTTTAATATTTACCAAATTCATCTAAAGTCTGGAGTGATTTAATTGCTTTCCTTCAACAAATATTGTAGTTCTCAAACTAATCAAATCTCTTCATTTAAGAAATAATTCCAAAGAAAGCAGGTACAGACAGTGGGTGGGTTTATGAGAGGGATAACTCCAAATCAAAATAAAATTACATATAAATCATGGCCTGAGTTACACAAATAGCTCAACATATCAGATCTACATTAAATATTTTTTAAAAATAGTAGGCAAAAGAGGATATTTGACCTAGAAATCCTTTCAGGGCTATGTATGTAAGATAAACCTGAATTCCACTTAGAATTATAGCTCTAAGAATTTATCTCTATTAAGAATTATATCTCTAATTATATCTCTAATGTCCTCTAAGCCATGAATATGCTGCTTCATCCATAGAATGAACATAGCCAGCTATTATGAAAAAAACAACCACAGAGAATACAAAAGGATGTTAATAATAAATAGTATTTTAAATGAACAAAATCTCCACCTCCCCAAAAAAGAAAGCGAGACAACAAACACACAAGCCTCAATTTCACTAGCATGTTTTATCTGGGTCACTGCCAAGTATCACAAACCACATTTGATATTTTGTGTTTTTGGCTGATTGACACTAGAATGTCTTTGAGGGAAGTGGGGAGGGAAAGAATGAACTTAGAAAACAGCAAATAAGACTTTTCCACAGTATAGTTATATCTTTCTAGTTGATTATCAAAACAACATTGGATGTAATTCAATTAAAAACAAATCAATGATACATGGAGGTAGCAGCCTAAAATACACCCCAGGGAAGGCTAAGTTTGGAATTCTTTTGACTTCTGCTATAAAACACTAATTTCTTACCCACCAGCAAACAGAACAACATGTACCTATACCATGCCATTGAAAAACCAGGTTTTGTCTGAAGAAACAGTTCATTTTCTCTGATCATTCAAGCACACTGCATGCATTAGTGTAGGAGGGAAAAGGAAGGATCACCCTAAATCAGAAGATAGTGTCTAAAATGTAAAGGCAAATGAAATCAGGAATCTCCCAAAACTTGGCTGAACACATTAAAATTAGTCACTGTCTATAAAGAAACTGCCAAGACTGCTGAGGATGTGAAAGTTAATACTGCCCTGGTGTAAGCTGTCAGCCTGGCCTCCATCGCCACTCCCCCTAAAAAGCTATGGTATAATGCTGATCTCCTCCAAAGCTCCTCATTTTGGAATAAGGATTCCTAATTCTAAACGTGCCCGTCTTCCAGTAGACTTCTTTACCGGGAGGAGGGGTGTTTAAGTTAGTTCAGTGATTTAGCTCGGATAAATGGATTTTTTTCCTACCCTGGAATGGCTAAAGGTTACTTCTTAGCCTTATACATTTTATTGCTATAAGATAAAATGTAAAGTGAAAAAAAAAGTTTATTATTTAGCTTCAACCATGATTAAAACTAAATTTATATCATCCTTTGTTAGTCCTTGTGATGGAACATTTTCATATCTTCCTGTTTGTAAAATTAATAATAAACAATAAAGGTAAATACTAATAATTATAGAAAGTGACTATAAAGAGAAAGATCTTTCTAAGAAGCATCAACAAATAATAAATGACTACAAAACCATTACCTCTGCTTTCTGTGTTCTGGGAAAAGCAGTTGATTTTTCTATGGCATAAACATCCACCAGGTAAAGACATGCTCCTTGCTCCCGGTCCAGAATGGCTGCAGTCTGAATTATGCCAGTGTGTCGTCCAATGGTAAAGAGGCGGCCAACAGTTTTTTCTTCACAGCGAACTGAAACAATATAATACTCCACTGGGGCTTCAGACCCTCTGGGGCTAGCTGCTTCTATTGATATTACATTGGTGCCAATGGGTTCCCCTTCCTTCAAAATAGTTATGTATTTGGGTTGAGTAAAAACAGGTCCATCAAGGCCCTGAAGAATGACTGTCAATTCAGTGGTCGATTTCCTTCTTTCAGGGCCAAGGTCTGTGGCTGACACTATAAGGTTGTAGATCAACTGCGAAGGCACCAGTGCTGAAGCTACTCTCAAGTCTCCACTGTAACGATCCACAATGAAGGTGTCTGTGTCCCCATTGATGATCTCATACTCCACTTCTCCATTAGCACCTTCATCTGGGTCAGCAGCCATAATCGTTGTCAGAACAGAACCAATCACAGCTGAAGGGTCTGCAGCAAGAGCGTTTTGTGATATAAACATTGGGACATTGTCATTGAGGTCTGTAACCAAAATGGTCACGTTTTTCAAAGCATACCGTCTAGTTTCTATGGGCACGGCTTGATCATTGGCTTTTACAGTTAGCTCAAAGAGATTAGCAAATTCCCGATCTATTTCAGCATTAGTATATATAGTCCCTTTGACTTCATCTATGCCAAAGTGGTTGCCTCTTGGCATCTGTTGAATGATCGTATAGGACAGTTGCCCATTAATATCTGCATCAGGGTCGTGTGCAGTCACCGAAATGACAGATGTGCCAATGGGAATGTTCTCAACGATAGACTTGAAAATATCTCCAGGAGGGAAGCTAGGAGGATTGTCATTAAAGTCCCTCACGTGAATAACCACTGACATTGTAGATGAACGAGGAGGCCTTCCTTGGTCTTTTGCTGTTATATTTAGTTTATACAAAGACTGCGTTTCAAAGTCCAATTTTTTGGCAAGAAAAATACTCCCAGTGTTTGGGCTAATGCTAAAAGTCCCATGGTTGTTAGTCCCAGTAATACTGTAATGTAAATCAGCATTGTCGCCCGAATCAGAATCAGTTGCAGTAACAGAGGACACGAGTTCACCAATTCTCATGTTTTCCAAAACATCAACAAAGAGTGTTGATTTAGGGAAAGAAGGGGTGTTATCATTTTCATCTAAAATGTCAATATTTAAGGTACAAGTTGAATTGAGGGAAACTGTCCCTGAATCCACTGCTTGAATTACGAGGGAATAGGCAGGTGTTGCTTCATAGTCTAATTTGCCAATTAGTGCTACCTGACCAGAGGAACTGTCTATAGCAAACTGTCTTTCTTCATTTCCTTTTATTATAGAATAATGAATAAGTCCATTATTACCTTCATCAACATCTGAGGCAGATACTCTTAACACTTGTGTCAGGTTGGCTGCCGATTCTGATATTGTAGCTTGGTAAAAGTCTTTTAAAAATCTGGGAGCATTATCATTTATATCCTTCATGTAAACATGTACAGTGGCCTGATCTTTGAGAGGCTGAGGGAGCCCCTGATCTGTTGCTATGACTGTAAAGCTAAACACTGCAGTTCCTCTCCGCCTCATAAGAGACTCCCTGTCAAACTGATGAGTATTTGTAATTTCCCCAGTGATAGCATGCAACTCAAAATCTGGCTGCACCATTTCAAAAGAATACCTTACTTCTCCATTTGGCCCAAAGTCTTTATCTACAGCACTTACTTTGCCCACAAATGACCCAGCTTTCTGCTCCTCTTCAAAGTAAAACGTGTAATTGGTGCTGTTAAAAAGAGGTCTGTTATCATTTACATCTTCTAAAATTACAGTAACATTCACAGTAGCACTAAGGGGTTCCACTGCTCTGTCAAAAGCAACAACCAATAAAACATATCTGTCTTGAAGTTCACGGTCCAGTTCACTTTTTATATACAATTGACCATCTGGGAATATGCCAAAAGCATTCCCTGTATTTCCTTCAGCAATGGTGTATGCAATTTCACCATTCGCTCCTGAATCCTTATCAGAAGCTTGTACTTTAAAGAATCGAGAATTCACAGGTTCTGACTCAGAAATGGTGACCTCATAAGAAAGTTGGTCAAACACTGGCGAATTGTCATTTACGTCATGGACGTAAACTGTTAAGATAACACTAGAGGAGAGCTGTGGAACACCCATATCAGATGCCAAGATCTCTATTTGGTAGGAGCCAGCATGAACATCCAATGGTCCTAACAAACTAATGTTACCATTCTTTTCATTGATAGCAAACAAGTTCTTGGGATTTTGCTTCAGGCTATAGAGTACCATGCCATTGACACCCTCGTCAGGGTCCACCGCTTTGGCTTGGAAAATGCTATGACCTGCCTGCCAATTCTCTACCACATTTACACTCTCTACTGCTTGAAGGAAATGGGGAGAGTTGTCATTCAAATCCTTAACTGTTATATTAACCACAGTATCTCCAGTCACTGTGCCCCCACTGGCCACCACTTTCAGCTGATAAAAGGATTGCTCTTCTCTGTCAATCACACTTGCTGTGGTAAGCTGCCCAGTGACCTGGTTGATAGCAAACATACCTTTCTGATCCCCAGTAGTAATGAGATAACTGATGTTGGAATTGAGATCCATGGTGGATGCAGACACACTACCCACATGATATCCCAGAGCCACATTCTCAAAAACCACGAAGCTGTAGGCAGCCTGGCTGAATACAGGTGGGTTGTCTTGAGTGTCCAGTACAGTGATGGTTACTATTGCCTGGTTGGGAGATTGCAAATTGCCACCATCAGTAGCCACTATTTGCAACTGGTAAGCTGTTTTTTCTTCTCTGTCTAGGGCCATTCTTGTAGAAATAACCCCACTCTGAGCATTGACCTGAAACCGAGACCTGTCCCCAGCTGATATACTATATTTGACAGTTCCATTGGGACCCAAGTCTGGGTCAGTGGCAGACACTGTGGTGATATAGCTACCTCCAGGCTCATTCTCCTGAATATGAGCAAAATATTGGACTGGGTAGAACACAGGGCTGTTGTCATTGATATCCAGAAGACTCACATTTATGCGAGCCATTGATGACTGAGGAGGGGAGCCCAGATCTGTGGCTAGAACCAACAGGGAGTAGAAGGCTTGCTCCTCTCTGTCCAAGGAGGAAATAGTACTCAACCTCCCGGACACAGGATCCAGACGGAAGGACCTCTGGTCAGTCTCAGCCTCTTGTAGGGAGAAGCGCACTGTTCCATTGTCACCCAGGTCCCCGTCAGTTGCCCTGAGTATCAGTAGTTCTGTCCCTGTTGGGGCATTCTCAACCACAGACACATCATACCCTTCTGGTTGGCTAAATACTGGCTTCTCATCATTCACATCTAGGAGAGTTACCACAAGCTGGGCGTAGGAAACCTTCGGATGAACTCCCTGGTCCCGGGCACTTATATTCAGTACAATCTGGGAAGCAAGTTCACGGTTCAAGCCCCCAGCAGCCCCGGTGGTCACCAGGCCGCTATGTTCGCTGATATGGAACCATCCTAGTCCATTGCCAGAGACGATGCTGTAACGCAGATTAGCATTGAGACCAGAGTCGCCATCAGTGGCAGATACCCCACTCACATAGCTTCCTGGAGGCGCCTCCTCGCTCAGGTTCACTCTGTACACTTGCTGTGCAAAGACAGGAGGATGGTCATTGATGTCATTGACGAAAATTACCAGGCTTGCCACGGAAGAGCGCGCCTGGACCGCTGCGGCAGGGGGCGCCCCGTAGTTATCAGAGACGGAAACTGTGAGGTTGTAGGAAGGGATGCGCTCGCGATCCAAGGCACTGGCCACTTTGATTAGGCTCAGGTTCGGCACTTTGCTGCTTTGCACTTCAAAGTGGCGCTGCTCATTGCCCCCTAGAATCTGCACCGAGATGTTCCCGTTGGCCGAGGGGGAATCTGCGTCAGTGACGGTGAGCAGAGCCACCACAGTGCCCACTTGTGCGTTCTCATCTACCGAGGCGTAGCGCGAGGTGGCAGGGAAGTAGCGGAACTTCACCACGGGGTCATTGTCGTTCACATCCAGCAGCTGAATCAGCGCCTCGGCGCGCCCAGTGAGGGAAGGTACGCCTCGGTCCATCGCCTGCACCGTAAGCGAGTACTGGCGCCGGGCTTCGAAGTCCAGGGGCTCCCGCACCGTGATAAGTCCCGTTTCCGGGTCCATTTGGAAGGGGGTCCCTTCGTCCTGCAGCCGATAGCGGATGTCCGCGTTGGTGCCCTCGTCTGCGTCCGCCGCCGCCACCTGGAGGACGCTGGAGCCCACAACCGCGTCCTCAGGCACCCCCGCCTGGTAGTGGGAACTGCCAAAAACCGGGGGGTTGTCATTAATGTCTTGCACAGTCACGTTTACCTGAAGGTAGCCCCGCCGCTTCGGCTCACCCTTGTCCTCCACCTCAACCAGGAGCTGGTACTGCGGCGTGACCTCGCGGTCCAGTCCGCCCTTGGACACCAGGTGCAGGAACGCGCCCTCTCCGCTCGGGTTCAGGGTGATGTCCAGGCGGAAGCGGCCCGCCTCGTTGCCCCGGATGATGCGGTAGGAGCGGTGGTCAACGCCGTTCGAACCGATGTCCGAGTCGGTGGCGGTGTCCAAAATGACTTGGCGCCCACTGCTGCTGTCCTCCTTGAAAGTGACCACGATCGAGGGGTCTGGGAAAACCGGGGCGTTGTCGTTGAGGTCCCGCACCAGCACTCGCACTTCAGTGGGGTAGGTGGGCGCGCTGGAAAGGACCACCAGGTTGATCACGTCGCTGGGCAGGCTCTCGCGGTCGATGGTGGCGGTGGTGTACAGGACTCCGGTGCTACTGTTTATGGCAAACAGGGCGTGGCTTTCGCTGAGCCGGTAGGTGAAGCCAGGGCGCGTCTGGATGGTGCCTACCAGAGTGCCTGGAGGTTGCTCTTCCAGCACTTGGAACACCTGGCGCTGCTCGGCTCCGCGGACCCAGGCCGGCCCCGGGAGCAATGACAGCAGCCAAAAGACTCGAAGGAGCTGAGATACCGATCGAGTGTGCAGAGGGAGCCACGGACGGCCAGGAGCACTGTCTGCTGCTAAGTCCATGGTCCTGGCTCCCTGGAACGGTGTGAGGAGAAGGAGCGGGGGAGGGAGGGAGCAAACGGAACGATATTTACAGGGATCAAGTAGCGCCAGCAAAGATGCAGCCAATGGCTCGGTCTGAGACCTCTGCTATTTCAAAGAACCTCCAGTCCAGCAAAAGCAAGTTGTATCAGCAAAAGGATTCAGGTAGCCAGCTGGACGCGTAGTGCAAGAGAGATGCCGTGGAGAAAAGAGGCAGGGCATTCCGCGGGACACTTGTGAGTTGAGTTCCCAGAAAAGTTTCTCAAACCTCTTATAGTTCTCCCCCCCCCCCCCCCTTGTTTTTGAATCCAGAGAGTCTGGGCGTTCTCGCCTGGGCGGGTGAGAGTTGGAAGAGGTGGCCTGTATTCAAGGTATGTGAGGAATCATTGCAAATAATTGTCTTCAGAAACTTTAGAACTTACCCACAGCAGAGAAACCGAAGAGGGAAGAACAAACGTCCATAGCGACGGAAGGCACAACTGCGCACTGGAGGGAGAGCGGAGGGGAACCGGGAAAATAGAATTCCTTTCCCGAACGCTGGAGACGAGGGATTTCCTCGAGTCCCCAACTCTTCAGAAACAAGACCGCAACGCCCCTCCAAACAGGGCTCCAGCCGTGGCCGCTGAGGCCCAGGCGGCGGCGTCTGCGCGCGGGCAGCCGGGGAATTGCGTTCCGAGCGCTCCGGTTCGCGCTCTGGCTCCGGAACCCGGGAGCGCTCAGCTGTGTCCCTTCCCCTCCAGCAGCCGCCGCCGCCGCCGCCGCCCCTGCTGCGGCTTCAAGCCTGTGGTCCGGCGCAGGCAACAGCCGACGCTCCTCGGCATTTTTCACCTCTGCCAGGGAGCCTGCCGACCCATTATTTGTACATCCAAATCGAGCTCAGGTCCCGCTTTCTTCTCGGCCTCGCAGGGGTCGGGCAGAAGCAGTGCGCGGTCCCCGAGTCCCCTCCCCTCACCATGCCAAGGGGATCGCTCTCCGGCGGCCGCAGTCAGAAGCCCACTCTAGTGCGCCTGGCCCCTGCCCCGGTTATCTTTGCTTTTATTGTCCCGTGTCAGTTTCACTTTGTAATCCACAAGGCTTTTTGTTTGGGGCGGGGGGTGCCTGGTCCCTCTTTCTCCTTCACCAGAGGCGGTGGAGGCAGGGAAGTCGGCGCTGGGCTGCGGTGGCGCCCTCCGCGGCTCCGGACGGCGCCTGTCAGCGCTCTCCTCGTCGCCTGCCGGGGCCGAAGGTTGTATGGCTGTGGAGCGAGAGCTCAGCGAGCCCCTCTCAACCTCCGCCTGGTCCCTCACAGTCTCCCCGCCCCTCGGCCGCTGCACACACACGCACACGCACACACACACACACGCACACACACACACACACACACAGCGCCTCGTCGAAGCACAGAGGGGGAGGGAAGAGCGCGAGCTGGAGCCGGACTCAGAAACTTTGCTCGCCACTCATTGATCCCCACACTTTAGTTCGCCCGGACTCCCCCTAGCTCCCGGTGCTGTCACCCACGGCCCCTCCCTGCCTCAGCCCCATTGGGCCGGCGCTGAGGCGGCCCCGCCTGGCACTCCGGCCGCGAGCGCCCTCCGCCTTTCCCGGCCTCCGACTGGCTTCTCGGGATGCTAATCACCGCAGCCTCCCGGAGGGCTGCAGGCGGTCTGGTGTGGGAGCCCGGCGAGGCGGAGGCGCTAAGAAGGAGGGGTGATTTCTCCCCCCCCCTTTTTTTTTTTTTCCTTTTTGGTCAAATCTTGGCCAGCGTTAGAGCAATAACAGCAAAGGGCTGCCGCAGAATCGATGGGGCTGGGGTCAGGTTTGTAGATAAATAACCTCAGTGGCAGAGTCTGGGGGGAGGCCGTTAGGTTGTTATGCTAGTAATAACTCAGGGGTAAGGGGGTCGAGAGAAATAAAAGAAAGGCGGGGGGTGAGGGTCTGCTAAAGCGGGGAGGAAGGATTAAGCAAAGCCTGTCTGGGAATGCGCAGCGCAGATTTACTTTAACCGTTTCCTGCCCCTTCCCTTTCTGAGCGAGATCTGCTGCACAATGCGATCCGACAGAACCCAAACCAAATCTTCCCCTTTCCTCCTCTGCCTACACAGCGGGCTCCCTGCAGTCTAGCACAACCTAAACCCTAACCCTGCACCCTCTCGCCCCTCTCCCCCATCTTCCAGGTGACTACGGGCACGGAGGCCTGGGTACCAACCGCACTTTGGACTTCCTGTAGGAAAAGCCAGGGGAACTCAGTGTTTGTCATATTTTGTTTTCCTTCCCAACTGGATTCCAGGTGTCAGTAGCCCAAACCTTAGGGTTTCGACAACAATAACAACGGCAGCCCTTTGAAAAGAGGGAGATCTTTTCCTGTTGGAAAGTTAGTTTGAAATTTTGTTCCCCAGTCAAGTATTTCCCTCTCGATATCTTGTAGCCAAAGGAATCCTAATAAAGTTTTGTTTTGTTTTTTGGTATGGGGGAAGAATAGATATGATAAAATAGAAATAAATTTAAACAATTAAAAAAAAATGCCCACATGTGACGTTCTGCACTCAGATTAACTCTCCTAAGTATTCACTCTGGCTAATTTTTGTGGTAGCATGCATCGCTTCTTTAAAGAAGAAAAAAGCGACTAGGAATCAGGTCAGTATTTTTTCCCTTTAAGGGAACAAACTTAGATAATATGAATTTAAGCCAAACAATGCAAATATAGGGCATATGTCATACATTTCTGCCACAGGGACCCTTCCAAACTTAAAACTTTCTGTGCCCAGGGAGGATTCAGGCATGAGTAAATACTGCCCTCTGCTGTTCTATATCAGTCTTACATCTTTAGTTGCCTGGTTTCTTGCTTAAAATTAAATGCAGAGACTAAGAGGATACGGTTACAAGGCTAATTCCTCCTCCTTGCCTAGGGATAGTGGCAAAGAAAAAGATCTTTAAGAATCTCCTCGTGCCTTTCTTTATTTAGGGTAGAAAAAAAATCAAGAGTAATAGGGCAAATCTTGCTGATGCAGACAGCCTGTAACCCAAAACTTATATGTGGAAACCTGAATTCTAAAACCACCACCAATTCCTTTAGAACAATCACTTTCGCATATTACTCTACTGTAATATAATGAGTGAATTGGAACCAGACAAAAAAGTCAAATTTAACCATTTCTGTATTTTTAAGACTTGAAAACTACTGAAAGCGTTAGACTCCAGTCTTTTTTAAGAGACATTTTCAAGCCTTTAAAAAAAATCGTATCTCTGCCAACAAGTTACAGTCTTAATACCATTATTTTTGGAGTAATTTAGCAAAGAAAGATTTGTAGATTACAGTGGAACCAAAATTTTTACAAACCACTGCAATGATGTATGATTTTAAGAGAATATTACTATTTTGTTTGTTTTCTTTTGTTTGCTAACGCAGCAGTGGGCAACATTTTTGGTACCAGGGACCTATTTCATGGAAGACAATTTTTCCACTGACAGGCTCATGGGAGCGAGGTGGGGGGTGTTGGGGTCGGGGCGGAGCTCTGCGGACAGGGGTTGGGGACTGGGGCAAATGCACTATAATGTATCATTCAGATGGGAAGAAATATAAGGAAATCATTCAGATACTTGTAGGAAATCATGGACTTTTGTTGGTTTGCTTGTTTGTTTAGAAAGCCTGTGGGATAATCTTCAGAGTTAGTCTCAATAGTAAGTTTGCATTATTTACGAGTGAATTTGATTTGGGGAAACAGGTGAAAATCATTCATTCTGTGAAATGGGGAGTGTTCAATCTGTGTGATATGGATATATTTTTAATTTAAAAATAAGATATGGCAAAATAAAGTAATACAGAAAATGTATACATATTCAGTATATATTAATAAAATAACTTTTGGACAATTTCAAAAGAGGATTATCAAAAATGATTTACCCAATGGTATGGATATTTGCAAAAGTACAAGCTTTTCATGATGACTACTTTATTTATGTATTTATCTCTTGCTCAGGCTGGTCTCAAACTCCTGAGCTCAAGCAATCCTCCCACCTCAGCCTGCTAGAGTGCTAGGATTACAGGCATGAGCCACCGCACCCAGCCGATGATGATTACTTTAAAGTAATACATTTACTTACAGAAAAAGCCTACACATGAAATTACTATCTATGTTTAGATAGGTATATAATTTAAGGTAAGATATAAAGAATAGTTTTAATAAAAGATGAGGAATGAACCCTTATTATATTTTATTTTTATATTTATCTCTTGGGTTTCAAAAGTTATAGTAATATAATATTAATACATGATTTAAAAGTACGGATAACATCCAAAAAGTAAAATGAAAGAAAGTAAAGGCATGGAGGCCACTGTATGCATGAAATATGCAAAAAAACCCATGAATACATTAATAGATAGATATTATAGTGGAACACATTAATATGTAGATATTTTAAGGATCGTTTCTCATTTTCTTTAATTATTTGTCTTTCGATAAAACAAGTTTAGCTTAGTTTTGCTTTTCCACCAAAAGTTTAATCATTTTATGAAAAGTGCTGTTTAGTCAAAACTTTTAATAAAGACGAAGTTGCATGCTTCTAAAGGAGAAGATATTCATAGACTGTTGGGAACATATTTTCATATCCAGACATAAAAGAAACCAGAGAATACAGCCCATCTGAATTTTAGAACATACATTAAAACAAATAGTTTTATGACAATTGGTTATAATCCATACACATTTGTCACCATTATTTCACTAAATGCCTGATTTTTTTTTCATGTTTAGATCCCAGGTGAGGAAAGTTAGGTTAATCGCACTCCTCAATTCCTAACACATTAGCAACAATGTTCCAGAAAAAGATATTCCCCTCCCTACCTCCCCTTTCCTCTCCTCCTCTTTTTTCCTCTCCCCTCTTTTCCCTTTCCCTCCAATCGCTTCCCCTTCCTGGCCTTCCCTTCCCTCCTGGAGGCTCTCTGCCCTCTCTCCCCTCCCTCTTCTCCTGCCTCAGGTTCCTCTTTACCCCACATTTTACACTTGACCCTTTGTTCACGTCATCTTACTCTACTTTATTTCCTTATCATTCTTCACTCTCATTGTCCTGCACCCCCAGAGGCAAACATTCTAATAAGTGTAATGTGCACCTTTTTGTTGCTGTATGTTCTTGCAAAATGTACATCGCTTAGTTGCCCTGTATTTTTAACTGAGATAAATAGTATTGTGTTGTATCGTGTATGCGGCTCATCTTATTTCTTACCTTTTCCACCAAGTACTATGTTTTTAAGATTTAAACATGTTGCTATGTGTACATCTAAACTGTTGCTTCTGACTTTTGCTTTTTACTATAATGTATGTAGCCATTACTTTCAAACTATTCGCTTATACCGTTATAGATGTCCAGTTTGTCTCCAAATCCCTGGTATCCCAGTTAAGTCTGCATTTAGCATCCTTGTAACTATCTCCATATAGGTGAATGAAAATATCTTTGAGATATATAGTGTCAAAGGAAGAGGTCTCCACTTAGTATCTGAAACAAATAACTGAATGAACTGCTTGCTAAGTAAGACAGCTGTGTTTTTCTTTACTGTCTTTCTGAGAAAAGCAAAGAACTCATCTTATTAAGATTTGGCGAAACGTGGAGTTCAAAGATGGCAAACTTTCAGAACTGGGAAGAGTTAGAGATTGGTTAACTTTTAACTGTGAAATTAAAGTTATTAGAATGCAGTTTTTGCGGAGTGGCTGAATTTCAGAAGTTTTGTTACTGATATGAGTTCAACAGTTCTTGGAATGGTGCTTAGACTGGTTTGGCAAATGGTTCTTGATAACAGCAATACAGGTCGTTAGGATGTTTTGTCTTCATCTATGTTATTTCTCATTCTCATTTCTGTGGCCTAGTTCTGTTATTTTCCAATTTCTTATGGTAAATGTTTGTTTGGCTCAGTATTTTAGGGTTTCTAATTGCCTGATAAAAAACTTTAAAGCTATAAATTTCCCTCAAAATACTATATTAGCCTAGTACCACAAAGTACCACACGTAGTGATTTCATTATCCTTCACCTGTAAATGTTTAGTAATTTATTTTATGGTTTTCTCTGTACCACGAGATTATTTGCTAACATATAATTCCATTACAAAATACGCATAGACTAAGAAAGAGCCCTCTCCTTCAGCAAACTCTTTTGTCTTTCACCACCTTCCTTGGTACATAGAATTTACATCCTTTTGTTGTGAATTATTCATTGTATTATATTCCAAGTCAATAATCTGTGATAGAAAGAAGTTTCCAATTCTTCTGCTCCCATTTTTTCTTGATCCACTCCAATCAGAGTTTTGCCCAAAGTACTACATCGGAATTTTTCTTATTAACATTACAGCTGATCACTCCCTTTTCCTCCATTTGCCTTATTCATTTACCCTCCTGCCTCATGGATCACTACTTCTCAGTCTCAGATGTTTTACAATGGAGCACCTCAGGGAGCAAGAAAGAAATTGTCCCTTTCTGTTTTCTATGCACTCAGTAGTGCTTTGGTTACCTCATCCTGTCTTCAAATAAGTTGGTAACACTCAGAAAAGAATGTGAATTCTGCAGCTCTTGGATGCAGTGTTTTACCCATATCCATTATTGGGTTGCTTATCAATTATGGTATTCCAATCTTATATATCATTACTGATCTTCTGTTGGCTTCATATATTAATTACTAAAAGAGGCATGTTAAATATGTATTTGCGATTATAGATTTAATTCTTCTTATATAGTTATGTATCTATTAATTGAGTTACATTTTAAAGCTATGATATACACACACACACAAGCGCATACACACACAATCATCTGTCAGTATCCATGGAGGATTGGTTCCAGGACCTCCACAAATACCAAAATTCAAGGATGCTCAAGTTCCTTATATAAAATGGCATAATATTTGCATATAGCCTATGTATATCCTCCCTTATAATTTAAATCATCTCTATATTATTTATAATACCTAATGCAATGTAAATGATACATAGTTATACTGCATTTTTTAACTTGTATAATTTTTATTGTTGTACTGTAATTTTTTCATTGGTTTTGTTTAAAATATTTTGAATCAATGGTTGGTTGCATCTACAGATGTGGAAACCTTGGATAAGGAGGGCCATCTGTAAACACGCATATAATTTTTATGTATTTCTGATAACTTAAAGCTTTTCTCATTATGATGTGACTCTCTTTATCACAAATAATGTGCTTTTCCTTGAAGTCTACTTTTCTCTAATACATGTTCAGGTAACCAGCATTCTTTGGTATTATCATGACAGATTTTTTTTCCTGTTCTTTCATGTACTATTCTCTGCACCTCAGTGTTTTAAAGTGTCTTTTGATGTACCATTGTAGTTAAAAATTTGTTTTTTGTCAACATTTTAAAAATCCTTGTATCGTAACTGGAGTTTTCAGTCTATTTACATTTAATATAGTTACTCTTATATTTCTGTTTGTATCTCCTATCTATTTTCATCTTTTGCTATTGTTTATCTAATCTTATCCATTTACTTCTGTGTTTCTTACCTGCTTTTTAATTAATTAGATATTTCTTTCACTTTCCTTTTTTTTTTCCTGTTTCTATTACTTTGGATGTTGTAAATTTTGCTTCTGCTAGTTTAATTTTACCTCTAGAAATTACATAATGCATTCTTTTCAAAGTCTAGAATAATCAATGCCTTAAGATTTTTTTTTTTAAAGTTTCCTTGGATGTACACTTTAAATACATTCATTTACTTCTCAGCTTACATCTTAATTTTGTGTGGCTTTTTAACTTTTAATTTTATCCTAACCCTGAATAGAATTATTCTTTTAGAATAATGCATTTTCCACATTTTTTGCTTTTCAGTCTTTTTTCTATCCCAAGCATTCTATCTTAGATTACTTGTACTCTGCCTGAAATACACCCTTCTGAATTTCTTTTAGAATGGTGTCTGCTAGTAGAAAGACTTTATTGTACCCGTTCTTAAAAGATTTTTTCCTCAAATAATACAATTCTAAATTCAAAATGATTTTAGACTCACTTAGACAGATTTTTAATCATATGCCATTCTTGTGCAAATATGCAGAAAAATGTAAAGGAAATAAATTAGGGTATTTTTAATACTACACGTTGATAATTCAATTCACGTGAATTTTTTTTGGCTCAGAGTCATCACTATCCATATTTATTAGCACAGTTTCTTTCCATGGAAGTTTGGCTGTAATTTTGCTATGAATCTGATATTTCTTTTTAGAAGCAGTCTGACATTTGTCAGAACTGCTTGTATCTTCCATGCCTCAATAATTGTTTCTTTTTTTCTCTATGCTTAATTCTGAATCATTTCTTCTGACTTGTCTTTCAGTTCTCAAATTCTATCTTCTGCTGTTTCTAATTTGCTTCTAAATTCATTCGATTTTTTAATTACTGAATTCTTATACCTAAACATTCTGCTATGTTGTTTCGTAGATAATTGTCCCTTGCAGATATTTTCAAAGTTATTTTCTACTTCTTCGAAAATGTTAAATATAGTTTTGCTGTTGTTTTAAATGTCTGACAATTCCAATCAGAAATATTTAATGGTCTGTTTCTGCTTTGCCTTGCTATTGTTAGCTTTTGTTCGTAGTAAATCATTTTGTTGTGTGATTATGTTTGAATATGAACCGCTTATTTTAATTGGGAAATTATTTGTGCATGTTAGGAAGGGTGTGCTCCTATAAAGAAAATCTGATCATGATTCCATTGGTACTTACGGGTTACTACTCATCTGCAACTGCTACTTTTTTCATTGACAATAAGATGCCAACAATAAAAAAGCAACAATATTTAATAAACCACTAAGTAATGCTGCCAAATAAGCAGTAAAAAATGCTTTCTCATTACTTGGAATTTTTATTTAAAAACTTATTTTAGACTTACTTAAATTGTTGTTATATGTCATTTTCCATATGTATAAAAAGGAAACTATAAGCAAATAAATTGGGCAAGGTACTCTTAGATCTTCTTCAAATTGAAAATGCATCTCAAAGTGTTATAGCATTTATCAAAAAAGTGCTATATTATTATCTGTGGGGTTTTCCCTCTAACATACTGACACTGCCTCTTTGATGCTCATATATAATCCATAGTAATTAAGTGACAGCTATTTTGGGCTTTTAGCCCTAACACAAAACACATCCTAATTGTTAAATGTTATTTTATGAAATGTTGAAATGGGACCCCCCAAAAAAGTTAATCTTGAAACAATGAAATATGGTAAATTTCCAAGGTGAGGGCTTTTTTTTTTTTTTTTTTCTTGTACCTCCCCAGTAATGTGATTTTGAGAGCTGCCTTGTTGCTTTAACTTCTCAGGAATTGGTCCCCCTACCCTCCTGGTCTAATCAGTGCCAAGGCAACTTTGCTTTCACATTTTCAGTCTTTTGGAGAAGGCAAGGTGACTACATGCATGCACACATGCACACGCACACATAAACTCTTAGCAGAGGGCTTAGGATTTGGGGGCTCCAGCTTTAAGAGGAGAAATTTTCTGTTAGACCCCATACCTTCAGAAAAGCGTGGCTTTTCCTCTTAGTGTTCATACTCTTCCACACCTTAAAAGTCAAAGCCTAGATTTGCAAAGTTTGGCAAATGTTCTCAGGGTAAAAGCTACTTCATTGTTGAGTTTACCATTTAGGATCCTCAGTTTTTCCTAGACTTTATATGGTAATTCCTAACTATCATGTCAGCTCTTTGATTTTGTTTGTTTGTTTGTTTGTTTTTGAGACAGGGTCTTGCTCTGTAGCCCAGGCTCGAGAGCAGTGGTGTCATGATAGCTCACTGCATCCTCAAACTCTTGGGCTCAAGCGATCCTCCTGCTTCAAGGCTGGGACTCCAGGTGCACATCACCATGCCTGGCTAATTTTTTTGTAGAGACCAGGTCTCATTCTTGCTCAGGCTAGTCTTGGACTCCTGACCGCAAGTGATCCTCTGGCCTCAGTCTCTAAAAGTGCTACAATTATAGGCGTGAGCCGCCACACCCAGTCAATCTTTTAAGAAAGTATTTTACAATTCAGTGATTTTACTTGTTTTTATTGGCAAAATAATAGCCTTGCATATTACCAGAATAGGAAGGATATCTTCATTATTCCTTCAAATATTTTTCTCATTTCAATTTTCTTTTCTCCTTTGGGAAAAATTATTTGGTTCTTATCCATCACCCATATCTCTAGCTTTTCTTGTTACCTTTTGGGAAAATTTCTAAATTTGATGCTTCAACTTACTAGTTCATTTTTTAGGTACAGTATATCCATCTACCACCGACCAATATTTTTGTTCTCTTTATTTCAACTCATATCTTTTTGTACCTAATATTTCTATTTTATTTTTAAATAAAGTTTAATTCCTGTTTTGTACTAGCAATACATATCTACCTACCTACCAATCAATCACCTATCTTTAGGAGATGTTTATTTTAGATTCTTGTTCATCTGGCAAAGTTCTTTGCTTCCTGTGGCCTGTGTTATCCAGTTTGTCTTTCTCTGGGGTATACATTTCTTTGCATGTTCAGTTATTTTGACTCCTGAGCTTTTTGTTGTGATGTGTGTCAACTGCATTGGTAATGTGTGTTGAGGAGGACTCAAAGCCCAGGCTTCAGTCTGTGAGTTTGGAGCAGAGGTTGGCAATTTTTTTCTGTAAAATTTTTTTTGAATATTTTGGGTTTTGAGAGCCAGACATCTCCGTCATACTATTTAACCCTACTCTTGCAGTAGGACAGCAGCTTTAGATAGTACAGAAATGACCTGTTGGGTATGGCTGTGTTCCAATAAAACTATATTTACAAAAACAGGAAGCAAAGCCAATTTGGCCCACTAATTATCATTTGCTGACCCCTATTTTAGAGCATAGGAGATAAGCCCTGTAACAGAGAACTTCACCAGATGACCAATGTTAATCATTCCCATTTGTAATCTTAAATTTTAAACTGAGGTGAAGCATGATTGGGAAGAGACAAGCTCCCTAAATTGTAATACTCAGCCCTGGGGATTTTTAGAGTGCAGGGTTGGGATGCTTAATGCTTAAGGGCAACTGGCCAGTTTGCACCTATTTCATGAGGACATGGGTGCTGCTGCTGCTACTGATGCTTTCTGCAGAGAAGTAGGTAAGAATTGCCTCAAGGCAACACAGAATACTGGCAAAAGCAATTTTTTTTCTGAATAGTCATCCTTTCTTGCCTTTGCATAAGCTTTTTGTCTTTATTTGGTGCTTAGCTATCTTCTTTCATTATCCATATCTCCTTATTTTATATACTTATATATAAAACTTTTATATGTATATGTAATTTTTTTCTGGTAAGTATTTAATTTCCAAAGATTATGTAGAACCATCATTGTATGTAAATAAGTCTAAAACTACATGATGGAAACTAGAATCATATTTTTTAACATCACACTAAAGGGAGAAACAAAATGAAGGGTTTGCTTTAAAATCCTTCATAATATAGTACATGTGAGTATGTGAGCAAACCCACTGGAATGGAAATTGCTTATACTAAATGTGAGACTAGGTTTCTGAATGTTGTGGCATTTGCCACAAACTAGTGATTACCTACCATAATTTGGAGAAAATTCTCAGTCCAACAACTGTTTGTGACAAGTTACCATTTTGTTGAAATATACAATATGTTGAACTGGTCATATTTTAACCTTTATTATATATATAATATGCATCCTACTTATATCAAACTAAAAAATATTAATATAGGTCATGATCAAAGACTGTATGTTTCCTATCAAAAACGTTAAAATAAACCTGGCATTGCATTTCATGTTAGAAAAAAAAGAACAATAGATGCCTTTAATCTATATGAAATATGTATATTTGTCATGCCAGAGAAGTGTTAAGGAGAATGAGAGTCTAGGTTTACTAAACTTTTAACATATAAAACATTTTGAATATACAGAACAATTTCTACTGTAACTTTCATCAACAGAAGAGTGGGGAACTAGAAGAGATCCACCAGAAGAGTTGATTCTAAGATCACAAATAACCTTTACTCACAGCTAATATTTTATCACCTTTTCTGATTTCCTATTTTTTAATTTATTTGAGATAATGAAATATAGAATACTATAATACTACTTTATTTTGGATTATCATTTAATGAGCATTCCCTTGTTATTAATATTATAATAATTTGACATAAATATTATTTTCTTGGCTGAATAACATTTTGTCATGCAAATAGTTCAAAAATTATTAAGTTTTCCTTGAATGTTGACATTCAGGATGTTTCCAGGTTATTTTGGTATTATGAATAATGCTTTGATAAGCATCATTCATTTATTCAATAAAATTTATTGAAAAGCAACTATATGTCAGATCCTTTCAAAGCTAAAAAGAATATAGTGGGGAATAAAATAGACACACTTCTGCCACGTTTAGTCAAATTATAGAAATTTGAAAAAGAATGTAAATGTTTAATCCCTGTTACAACTTATTGCTAAGTTGCTTTCCGGAAATGAGGTACCAATTTATAATTAAAACTGAAGTGTTTCAGAATCCTCCTATCGCAAAACAAAGAAACAAACATGTTTAATGTAGCATGTTTTAAATCCTGACCCATTTAAGGGGATAAAAGGATGTCTTCTTTTAACATGGATTTCTAATATATTTTTCATACATTTCCTATTTGTATGTCTTTTTTTTCCCAGAAATTATTCATGCTCTTTACCAATTTAATCAACTGAGGTCTCAGAGATTTTTTCCGGTCGTTGCTGCTATTGTTGTTAAATCTATTCGGTTTCCTTTGTGAATACCTACCTTTCTTTTAAATTTGTAATTCTTACCTTTATCCAGAAATGAAATAAGTATTCATAAAACTTTAATTCTAGTCTTCTCTTTCTGCTCTTCCTTCTCCTTTTTCTTAATTATGTTGTATCAGTTGGCCTCACGCCACAGGAGCTGGGAAAATAAATATTTAATTTTGTTTCCTCTGTATCTAGCGCATTGCTTGGCTTTCAGGTAGGATTCAATACATGCCTATTCAGCTGCATACCTCACTGGGCACCTAAAATTTTAAAAAATAAATCAGAAAAAAGTAGTAATAGAGGGTTTGAACTCCACAGTCTAAAACAATATTTTCTGAAATGTAATGGTATTGGTACTCACAGATGATGCCAGGGATTTAGAAGAGGATTTTGAATGGTATAATAAATGAGAATTTTTTAAAAATTAAAAACACTGTGCTGGGTATTATGGCTTGACCTTAACCCTCCATGAAAACCTCTGCATCCTATTTCTAGTGTGAGTTTCTAGAGGTTTTATTCAGACACTCGTCATGCAATGTTCCTCTGATTAGATGCATTCACATGGAATTTGTGAGCAAACATATGGTGGAAGCCGTCTTCCTTTTTTTTTAATTTCAAAATATTAAGGGGGTACAAATGTTTTTGTTACATGAATGGCGTTGGTAATTCTTCCTTTTGCATTAGCTGTTTCTCTGCCAGCCAGCAGAGCCATGGATGCCCATCCATGCTAGTAGGCCAGCGGCCAGTCTGTGTGTGTTGAGAAGCAACAGTCATGCCATTTGCAGTTGCAACAAATTTCCGATCCCTGGATCACAGTTATTTTGATGAAATCAATTATTCCAGTGGTGGCCTTCAATTTTTCCACCTTGCTGATTGTGGCAGAAGTCACAGTACCCTTGTGGGGCATTTATATTTCTGTAGCCTTCCCAGTAATTTTGAAATCACCTAATTCCCAATAGTAAATGTCCTTTTTGAAACAGCTAGACTGCCTTATAGTTCCACCAACTGAAGCTTGACTGAAAAATCATAGATTATGAAAATTATTCCATTTTCATTTCTCTTTCAAGTAAAGGAGAGATTTTGTGGTTGGTATCAGAATGTTTTACCTCCTCTATAACATTTGCATTTTTATCTAAGTGAATAGTCCTGTCTGACAAGTGTAATTCATCAAGATTTGATTAGCATGATACTTTTTGAACACAGATAGATTCTCTTTGATAAAGAAGATTAATATCTAACATGAGTCAGGGGCAGTGAACACAACACATTGAAATAAAGAAAAAACTCAGACCTTGGCATATGCCAGAAGACAAAGAAAAAGTAACAGAAGATATCAGTAATACTTAAGCATTTTTTATATTTTATGATGCTCAAAGCCCTTATTAAAAGAAAGAGTGCATTATCTTTACTAGTTAGTTAGAATATTCCGGATGTTGCTAGTCTTTATAAACATATCACAACATCTTAATTCTTTGTTTATTTGAATTGCTCCTTAGTCATGTCTCTTTTTCATTCCATTCTTAATCACTGAGTCTGTGATTAAAAATGGTAAACATGTGTTTTGAGAAGAAACTAAGCTATGATTTTGGTTGTGGGTAGTAATTTCTGAGTGGCAGAACATATTAACCCCTTCCTTTCCACCCTGCTTATGAACTCACAAGAAGACACAAGGAAACAGTAAACACAAAATAAGCAAAGCATATAAAAATAATACATTTTCGGTTCAAATATTTGTGCAGTTACACTAAGGAGACGTTTCTGGAGAAAGAGGCAAATAAAAAGTGACAGTTTAATATTCACAAGACAATGTTAAGCTAAAATAGTATTGGCAATCACAGATAGAATATTAAGACTCTTAATTTATACTTTTAAAAAAAGGTCAGTTTTCGAATCTAAACATCTTTTTATCTAATCCTGACTCGATTTTCTATTTTCTGTAGGGTCATGTGTAACTTCAACATTTCATGATTGAATTTGTAATATATTTTTCTTCATTTATTAAATGAGAGAAATCAGCTCATGTGGTAACTGTGAGTTGATTACCACCAATCAGTGTGTGAGATACATCTCAGTTTAATTAGAAAAATTCTAGATAAAAGTTAAATACTGTTAGTTATACAGACATTGAGGAAAAGTTAAACATATAATTTTTATGGAAGGGAAACATAATTTTATTCATTTAAAAACACTACATAGTGCAGAGTTTTTTTATATATATATGGAATTGTGGGAGATGTAGTAATTTTCTACAAATCTTGGATGAAAACAAAAAAATATATAAAATAAATGTATTGATATATTTATGGGTAAATAAAACTAAATGCCATACTATGGTTGTGTGAATGGAAATCAGATAGCGTATTTATTTTAAATTAAATTTAAATAAATAGCAATGGAGTAGATTCAAACAGGGCAATATATTAATAAAATTTATTGCTAAGAAAACAGCAAAACCATATAAAATGGAACAGAAGCCTGTATATTTAGACATAGTAACATATACACAAATATTTCAGAAAAACTGATAAAAGTTTTATGGCCTCCAAACAAAAAATACATTTGAGGAAATTCTAATGTCATGTTAACACTTTCAGTAAAAGCAAATATGTCAATGAATGTTACTATAGGCAGTAATCAAAATACTACTCTATAATTTTATAACCAGGTTCCTTTAGAAATCTATACATCAAACTTGAATTTAACTTTTTATAAAAATATTTTTGTTGCTTTTGAGTTAGGAGACTGGTAGTAACAAGCTTATGGTATGCATGTTAAGGGAATAGTCCAAACTCCATCTCTGATCCTCAGTAGGTCTACACTTTGTTATTTATTTATTTTTTTTAAGGACTTTCTGTAAAAGAACAATATGATTTGAAATAATCGCTTTGGCTTTGGTAATTTGTGTTTCACCTTTGCCTCTTGGGGGATATTTTATGGTCAATGCCTCATGGTAGACTCTGGCTTGCAAATGGTAAATCTCTGGCTTTCGTCATTATCCTTTCTTGATGATTGTATTTATCATATAATTACATAACTCAAGAAACTAAGTTAATGCTATTAAGAAAATTGAATGTATGATATTATATCTAGAAAACCCCAAAAATTCAACCAAGAGACTCCTGGAATTGATAAATGAATTCAGTGAAGTCTCAGGATACAAAATCAATGCACACAAATCAGTGGCTTTAATATATGCTAATAACAGTCAAGCCAAAAATCAAATCAAAGACACAGCACCTTCCACAATAGCATCAAAGAAAATTAAATATTTAGGAATATATTCAGCTAAGGAGGTGACAGACCTATATAGGGAGAACTAAGAAACACTGAGAAAAGAAATTATAGAGGATGTAAACAGATGGAAAACCCTACCATGCTCATGGATTGGCAGAATCAATATTGTTAAAATGCCTATACCTAAAGTGACCTACAGAATCAATGCAATCCCTATCAAAATACCATCATCATTTTTCACAGATCTAGAAAAAATAATTCTATGCTTCATGTGAAACCAGAGAAGACCGCGTATAGCCAAAGCAATTCTAAGCAAAAAGAACAAATTGGGAGGCATCAGTCTACTAGACTTCAACCTATACTACAAGGCTGTGGTAACCAAACTAGTATGGTACTGGCACAAGAACAGGGATATAGACCTTTGGAACAGGACTGAGAACCCAGATATAAAACCATCCTCATATTGTCATCTAATCTTTGACAAAGCAGACAAAAATGTACACTGGGGAAAAATCTCTGTTCAGTAAATGGTGCTGGGAAAATTGGATAGTCACATGCAGAAGATGGAAACTAGATCCACACCTCTCACCTGTCACAAAAATCAACTCACAATGGATAACAGATTTAAACCTAAGAATTGAAACCTTAAGAATTCTATAAGGAAATGTTGGGAAAACTCTCATAGACGTAGGCTTAGGCAAAGAATTTATGAGGAAGACCCTGAAAGCAATCACAGCTGCAACAAAAATAAATAAATGTGACCTGATCAAATTAAAAAGCTTCTGCACAGCCAAGAAAACTATCATTAGAGTGAATAGACAACTTAGACAATGGGAGAAAATATTTGCATGCTACACATCCAATAAAGGGCTGATAACTAGAATCTATATAGAACTTAAGAAAATTAACAAGAAAAAATCAAACAACCCTATTAAAAAAAGTGGGCAAAGGACATAAACAGAAACTTTGCAAAAGAAGACAGAATAATGACCAGCAAACATATAAAAAAGTGGTCAACATCTCTAATCGTCAGGGAGATGCAAATCAAAACCACAATGAGATAGCATTTAACTCCAGTGAGAATGGCTTTTACCAAAAAGACCCAAAACAACAAATGCTGGTGTGGATGCTGAGAGACAGGAACACTCTTACACTGCTGGTAGGGCTGCAAATTAGTACAACCTCTGTGGAAAGTAATTTGGAGATATCTCAAAGAACTAAAAATAGAAATACCATTCAATCTAGCAATCCCACTACTAGGCATCTACCCAAAGAATAAAAAGATATTCTATAACAAAGACATCTGCACTCAAATGTTTACGGCAGCACAATTCACAATTGCAAAGATACGGAAACAACCCCAGTTCCCATCAATACATGAGTAGATTAATAAAATGTAGTGTATGTATACCATGGAGTTCTACTCAGCCACAAAAAGCAATGGTGATCTAGCACCTCTTGTATTATCCTGGATAGAGCTGGAACCCATTGTACTAAGTGAAGTATCACAAGAATGGAAAAACAAGCACCACATGTACTCACCATCAAATGGGTTTTAACTGATCAACACTTAAGTGCACATATAGTAATAATATTCATCGGGTGTCGGGCAGATGGGAGGGGGGAGGAAGGGATGGGTATATACACAACTAATGGGTGTCTTGCACACCTTCTGGGGGATGGACACGCTTGAAGCTCTGACTGGGTGGGGCAAAGGCAATATATGTAACCTAATCATTTGTACCCCCATAATGTGCTGAAATAAAAAAATAAAATTAAAAAAAGACAGCATATATTTGCCTATAGAACTAACACTAAATAATGGTTACAAGGTGATAATATACTATTTAATGGACAAATGCTTTGATAATATAGATACACAAAACAATAAATAAAACATAGGGATAATGGGGAGAGGATATAAAAAAATAAAATATTTGCCTGTTGCTTGTTAGTTATTAACTTATAATTAAGGAGTATTATTTCAAATCAAGTATTTTGGGGGAGGAGGTGAAGAGGGGAAGAATTATCAGCTAAATTCAATGTAGCTTATAATTATGTATCAATAGACAATAACTAAAAAGGTAGATGGCTGCCATTGATTAAGAAAAACGGTGAAAAAATGTAATATGTTGACATTATTTGGGTTCTTATTTGAAAAAAATCAACCGAAAAGAGTAATTTTAGGGCAATCAAGGAAATTTGAATATGGGTTAGTTATTAAATAACATCAATAAATTAATGTCAATTATTTTAGGGATGATGATGGTATTGTAGTTTTTAAATTCTCATTTCTTAAAGGTGCATCCTGAAGTGTACAGAGAAAATTATGTGCTGTCTGAGATTTGCTTTAAAATACTTACCAGCAAATAAACCGAAGTGGGAGGCATATAGGTGAAACAAGATTGCCAAAACTTTAACTGCTGTTATACTGAGTCGTGTGTCACGGGGGTTCAATTATACTATTTTCTATACTTTTGTTTGAAATTTTTATAATAAAATATTTCATAAATCAAAAAAAAAGTGTGTGATGAGGGAATATGCTTGCATTGTGTCTTATCTTAGTGGGGAAGCTTCTAGTTTCTCACCATTAAGTATAATGCTAACCTCTGATTTTTCTGTAAATATTCTTTATCAACTTGAGGAAGCTCCTCACTCTTAATTTTATCACAAATGGGTATTTGATTTTGTCATATTGGATCAACTTCTTTGATCCAATTACCCTGCTTTTATTTTTTATCTTTTCCCAAATTCTATTTCCCCTAAGGCCTTTTCACTTTCTAATTCTTTCTGGCTCAATGGCTCAATGCTCTTCTCTCAGGTGTCTGTATGGTTCTTTCTCATCATTTAAGCCTTCAGCTAGATGTCCCTTTCTCAGAAATTTCTCATCCAATTTCCATATTTAAAGTTGTCTCCCAACAATTTCTCGCTATTAAAGTATTTTGCTTAATCTTCTTCAAGGCAGCAGTCACTATCCAAAGTTAGGCTATTTATTTACTTGTTGATAAACTGTCTGTTCCACTGGAATGCAATCTACATGTGGGTAAGAGCCTTGACTTATTGAAGTTCTAACCCCACTGCTTAGAACAAAACTTACCAGGCAATAAATATTCAACGGATGTATGTCAAATGAATAGATACAAGGTATATTATTACTAGTTATATCCTCCCCACCTGAATTGCCTAAAGACTCCTTTACCTGCAGTGTAAGCAGCTGTCAAGATCTGTCTCCTATGATGGCTTCAGACAGTTATGGAATATTGCAATATACACTGAATAGAAGGACAGGTGCAACATCAATGGATTTTTTTTAATTAAAAAAAAGTTAAGGTTAACAGATCTCTCTGGTGCTAAATCAATTTAAATCATGAGTACAGCAAATGCAGTGTTATACCTTAAATTTTTGAGGGTACAGTAGCCCCTCCTTATCTGTGGGACTAAGTTCCAAGATCCACATTGGACACCTGACACCTCGGAGAGTATTGAACCCTACATATACTATGTTTTTTTGATCTGATAACCAAGTCGGTTACTAAGTGACTAATGGATGGGTAGAGTATTCAGCATAGATTTGCTGGACAAAGGGACAATTCAGGACCTGTGCAGGATGAAGCAGGGCAAAACAGGAAAGTGTGAGATTTGATCACACTACCCAGAACAGTATACAGTTTAAAGCCTATACATTTTTTATTTCTAGAATTTTCCGTTTAATATTTTTGGACCATGGTTGACCATGGGTAACTGAAACTGTGGAAAGGGGGGATTTAGGTATCTTAGGTTTAAAAATTTTGGAGAAAGATCAACTCAGGACAGTAAGGCTCAAATTTAGCAATTTTTTGCTTGTGACTTGTAAAAAACTGTATTCAATATTTCCCTGATTTTTCTTGGAGATCTAGTCCACAGTTCTTGCCAGTAATTTTTTTTAGAAGAGTGGTTAACAAACAGCCTCTAGACTCTTATTTTAAAACTTTTGTACTTTTCTCTACCTATAATTTTAGAGGGAAGTAAAAGGTGGTTGTTGTTCAGTCACTCTTTCTTATATAACGTTATGAAGAAGAAAAAAGAAAAATATGTGGAATAGAGAAGCATTGTTTCCCTAACTGATCCTTTAGCTAAATTATCTGACAATTGAGATAATTTCGCAACAAAAAGTAAAGCATATAAGATCAGTTCTTAAGGAAATAGATTCTTTTGGTCCTGTGATTCTATGAAAGGAGATAAAACATTGTGATAGAGGGTATGGATAATTCTAAGGGTAAGAAATACGCCACCTTACCTTATAAACCTTATTGCTAGGTCCAAAAACATAAATTTTAGCTTAATCAAAGTATATTGCTATAAAATGCTATTACATAAAATTAGTGATAATTCTTCACATAGTGATGATAATTTCTCATCTCATTACAGTAGAAAATTCATAAAACAAGCACATATTATGTATTTATTTATGCTACAGCAGGTGTTATTTTTATGTTTGTTTTGTTGTGGTTTGTTTGACATAGCGTGAAAAGAACAACTTTGAAAACCTTAGGTACTAATTCTTAATAAGATAACAATTATATTAGTCAGGCTTCTCGAGACAGACAGAACCAATAGGATGGATGGATGGATGGATAAGATAGATTGACTGATAGATGATAGATAGATAGATATTAGAAAGGGAACTTATTAGGGGAATTGGCTCACAGGATTATGGAGGTTGGGAAGTCCCATGACACACTGCAAGGTGGAGACCCTGGGATGCCATAACCTGGCTCAGTGCAAAACTGAAGGCCTAAGAACCAGGGAAGCTAATGGTGTAACTCTCACTATGAGGCCAAGAGCCTGAGCACCTGGAAGCCCACTGGTGTATGTCATGCAGTCCTGTGGCCAGAGAATCTGAAATTCTGATGTCCAACACTGGAGAAGTGTGTATCTCAGATCCCAGAGAGAAAAACCAATTTGCTTTTTGTCTGTTTTTGTTCTATTTGAGTGTTCAGCTGATTAGATGGTGCCTCCGCACTTAGTCCGTTCAGACTCACACTCTAATCCTTCAGGAAACACTCTCACTCTTGGAATTCCTTAATCTAGCCAAGTTGACACCTAAAATTAACCATCACTAGAATATTTATCTTCTCACAATAATACTATACTATACCAATACCAGGTGCATTATTAATTTTATGTCAACTTAGCACAAAGCAAAAGCTTAGATATTTCAGCTATTTGACAAATATAATTAACATACTAAGCTATCTAGAAACTCCAAGGCATGGAAAAAATATTTAGGTCCTAATATATCTAATTTCATTGTCAGACTAAATTGGGCTTAAAGTCCAACTGTACCGTGTCATAGTCATGTGATGCTACACAGATACAGCTAGTTGACATTAAAGTTCAATCTATTACCTAAGCATTCCTGTCCAGGGCTTGTGTCAGTACTCCATGAAGGGTGAAGTAAATATTAATAGTACTTGCAGACCAAGGAGAGGTCTTGTATATCTACCTCAAAAGCTGGTAGTGAGAAATAAATAATTTATGTGAAATTCTTTGTATAATAATACCATAATCATAAATGAGCTTTTTATATTGATTAAATCAGCATACCAATGATGGAATCTCACATTGTATGTTACATACCCATCTGCATCTAAATGTGTAAGAAAAATCACTTCTAAAAATGTTATTTTTCAAAGTAGCCACATGGTGGCAGACTTTAACCAAACAAAGATAGTGTTTCTTAAAAACTTTGTCATTTTTTCTTTAAATAATTTGTAAAATCCAAAAATTTACAAAATTAAATACAAAACAGGTACTATATCTTACTTATCTTTATAGTCTCAAAACATAGAAATAAAATTTAAGTTCAAGGCATAAGTTTAAGGTATAGAAAGAGAATTTCTTGAACTAAACAGAGTTCTATTTTGGCATCAGATGAGAACTTTTTTAAGCCCCAAAGGTGCTATGTAGGGTGGAAAAGGAACACTTTTCCTTCTGCTGGATAGTTTTTCTCTTCTGAACTTATTCTTTATCACCAGGTGGAGAAAGGATCAGCCCGATAAGAGAAAAAATAATTGTATAATAAAAATTTAAGAACATGAATATTGGGATCATAAGGGTAAATGTTTGTAGATTCTATTCTGACTTTACTACTTACTTTCTTGGATGACCTTGGAAAATATTTTAATGTTCCTTACCTCAACTTTATCTGCAAAATGGGAATAATAGAAGCATTTGACTCAGAGGTTTCTTGTAAGAATTAAATATGCATGCAGAGTACTTAGAAGAGAACTTGCATTTAAGAAACGTGTAATTACACAGTGTTGTTATTATTCATTATCATTAACAAAAGGAAAGTAAAAACTGAAGGGCTATTAAACTTATTACCTGTATCTGAAAACTGGGAAAATATCATTACAGAGTAAATTTGATTTGCAGAATTTTTAGATAGTGAAGTATACCTGGAAACCTTAAACCAGCACATATTCCTTTTTCCTTCCCAAGTATCCTTCCATCCTCTCTTCCTTGTCCATACTCCTCCCCCGTTGAAATCCTCCATAAAACACACACATGCACACACACACGTACACACACACACACACACACACACACACACACACACACACACGAGTAGCAGCAGCTGAAGGAGTAATAATAAAGGAAGCACTACATCTAGAAACAATGATGTATGAGCATGGCATGGTGAGAATTCTAAAAACAGATAATTGTAGCATAAAGATAAAGAATTGTGTGTCCAGGATATAAATAAAAGAAGAGTGAAAAAATACCACTGTATCAAATCCTCACTATTCTCAACTTCCACGTAGTGCTCCCTGGGCAAAGGGAGAAATGCAGAAGGTATTTGCACATGGGACTTTTGCTTTAACAGTTTTCTCAGAATTCAATGTAAGTGGTAAAAGAAGATGGTTGTGGGGGTCAGAAGTTATGGGGGCAAGAGCCACAAAAAGAATGACCATTGAGGAACAGAGACTACCAGCTGAAATCATACATTCCTTCAACTTTTCTTATCAAATCAGAGAAGGACATGAACAAAAGTCTAAGAATTCAAATTAAAATGGCTATTAGCTCATCTGGAAAGAATTAGATATATTCATTCATTTCTTCCATCCTTCATTCATTTATTCATCCATTTATTTCTACAAAACATTTGTGAAACTGTATTATATCTTAGAAACTAGGGGACGCTGTGAGTGTGTGTCTATGTGTGTAGTTTAAATAAATATGACAATTATGGTTTAGTAATAGGAAAGTTACTGGAAACTATGAGAGAATTGAGAACAGGAGACAGGGTAGAAGGTAATTGAACACATTCATATATGTTATTCATAAAATACAGCAATTTCTATAATTGAAAACAATTATATAAAATAATAATAAAAAACAATGCCTATTATTGAAAATCTGAAAACTGATCATGTGGCACAAATAAAGTTGCATTTATAAAGATTACATATAGCACTTTATGGTCCCAACATTTGATGAATGATCACTGAAAACTGATTTAAAAAATGCTCTAGACTACATGTTTGCCTTTCCTTTAACATGTTTTACTAAAAATTTACTCATATATTTTCAAAAAAAAAAAGTTTTATTTTAATTAAAACAGCCAAATTACATATGACTAGATCTCACAATGTTATGGTAGTCTACTACCAGTCTAGATTTTGCCATTTATTGCATCAAAATAATTTTCCCTAACCAGCCGTCAATTGTTCCTTACCTATGTACAGAACCACCACCTCCCTCTCATTGCTCACCCTCTCAATATAGACTCGTTGTCTTATGCAGGGATTATTACAACAGATTAACTTTCAAAGAGGGAGCACAATTATCCTTTGAAGATGTACATGATTTGTGTTTTATAGTATATTTGTAGGTATTAAAATCACTAGAGAAGCAACTATCACATAAGTAAATAAACACATTAGCAATTATATAAAATCACTTGCTTTGTTATTAAAACCACAAGGGGGTTTCAACCTAGATCCAGTTACTCACTCGCTGTACAAAGATCCAATTATTGAGACAATGAGGATTGCCAAGGAAGAAAGGAATTAAAATGCAAAAGACATATGTTGGGAGAATGGGAGAAATAGTCTCAAATCCATGTCCCTAACCAACAGAGAGCATGGGCTTTTTAAGGAGGGGCCACATACATTGGCGTAGGTAATGTGTATTGGAGTAGGTCACTGGGGATGGTGATTCTAAGCATCAAGAATCTTGCTCAAGGGACTGTGGAATCTCAACTCCTTTGTCTTGTAAAATTCTATCATTTCTAGGAAATAACTAAAGAAGTTCGAATAGCTAGTGAAGGAAGGAGATTATAAAAAAAAACATAAGGGCCATTGAAATTTGTTTATAAAGCCAGTTACAGTTTCTGAGGGGTGCTAGCAGAAAGCAAATGCATTCTTTTTCACATCTGCTTGTTACAGAGGGAACAGTCTGGTAAAAATGGCAAAAATGTTTTCTGTCTCATTAAAACTTCCCCCACTCCTTTTGGAGGACTAAAACCTGCATCCCTGCGTCAGGTCAGTGGTTGGGAGGGGTAGGGGAGCCTCCTTTGTTCTTTGTGGTACAGGTGATGGCTCAACAGAGCTGTCCAGGTGGAGGTCCTGGGTGGATGTCATGGGATTGTCTTCGGCAGAGATGGAACAGAGATGGGGCTATCAGAATCATCAACTGTAGTTGTAGTTGAACAGCAATTACCTGAAGCTCTGTATTTAAAAGCTCTGTATTTTGGTCTAGTAGGGAGATGATGGCATTTTAGACGGAAGTATCCATCCTCCTCATTTGCCAGCTAATAAATAAACTCCTCTTTCCTTCTCCTCAAACCACTTGTCCTCATTCTTCTGATGCAGCCTTGAAGACAAGTGCCAAGTTTTCGGTAACATGCTCATTCCATGACTCCATCCATGGGCTACTGTCTCTCTAATCATTTGGATAAAATCTTGGTGAGTTGCAAAGGTTTGGGTTTTGTCAAGTCTACTCCAACCTAATACAAAAATTTCAGATGCTCTTAGAATTTAAAGCATTTCTTGCTGTCCAACCTTGGGCTCACTTCAAATGTGCACACTGGCAGTGTGGAGAGTGGGTTATAGCTGACAATATCTATTTCCTCTTTGTGCTACTCCATCTTCTTCGGGTTTGGAGAGTAGGGAGGAGAAACAGTGAAGGACAGAAAAAGTCTTCTCAAGCGGCTCAAATGTAATCAAGGGTGACAAATATCCATAGCTGCCTCATACTGTGGGTTCCTCAGAGATGCTGTGCTATAGGTCTCCAGCTGAAGTCCTCTGTGTGGGTACCACCTTTTCCAGCTGCGTACTTTTAACCTCCCACCCCACTATTGTTACAGCAAGTGTTACAGCGGGTGGTCCCGAGGACAAACCAAGTGGCACATGGAGAGTCGGAGAGTCAAAGTTTATTCGCCGGCCGGCTCAGAGAGGTCTCGCCACCAAATTCTGAGCCCCGTCTACCCAATTCTTCCCATTTTTATTAAGTTGGGGTGGTCCGAGGGGTGGAATATCAGGTGGCTAATGCCCGCCAGGTAATAGTTTAGTTGATATGTCAGGTAATAGGTTAGTATTATGCTGATGTGGGTCTTCCATGAGGGCTGGGGGTCAGGTGGCTGATGCGCCACCAAGTAACAGATGGAGGTTTTCCTTATCACTATCACACTCAACATTCACCTTCATGCTCCCTCTGCTGAGGTCGCCTCCCTTGTGTCAGGAAAACATTTTGAATACATCCTATTCAAAAATGCTTGCTTTCATCCAGGTGACCACAGAGGACCCAAGGAGATGAAAACATACCTTTGGCTCTGAAAGGAATTAGAAATATTTTACCCCAAAATATATTTCTTTGACATATTTTAAGATGGCTGCCGTGAGTCTCCCAGATAGAAGTGACACTGGAAAGCTGTCTTTTGTGTGTGTTGGGGGTGGGGGACTGGAGAATTTACATCTGTAGAGAATCTGCATTAATACAGCAGAGTCTATCCTTTCCCAAGGTAGAGAAGACTAACTGAGAGTCTGACACCTTTAAAGAAACATTAACCATCTATTCTCTCTGAGGGCTACTACTTCTAAGGTTCATTTACATAACAAGACCACCTTTGTTAGCTACTCAAGCCTCTTCCTCTTTCCCTCCCAAAACCTGTTTTTCTGTTTTCAAGCCCCCATTCTTTAAAAACATTTGTACCTCATTGAGGAGTTGAATCTTCATTCTGAGGGTTCCTGTGTATACTTGTTAAATAAAAAATAAATTTGCATCTTTTCCTCCTATCGGTCAATCTGCCTCATGTCAGTGATTTTTCAGTGAACCTTAGGGGAGACAAGAGCCTTTGCTTCCCACAGCTCTCCATAGGTGGAAGTGTAGCTCACTCTTGGAGTGGGCTCTCCTGAAACACTTACTCTAGAAGCACCCTCTTTATTTCAGTCTTTCTAGATTTGTCTCTTTCTTACTCAAAGTTCAGAGCACATACATCAAGCTCTCCCTCTTGCTTGGCTTCTAAGGAGTGAGTAGGGCATGACAATAGGGCTTTTCATAATTCAACTTTAGATTCACATTTTATCTTCTCCTCTTCTGTAGGCTGAATGTGGGTAATTTGCTAATACTGACAGAAAGAGATTCACAGTGTTCTGGGTAGGGGGTGTAATATCTCACTTTCGAGTAAGAAGGTTTTGACAGTTAATCACATTGATCTCAGCATTTGGGGCTATGGTGAAATTCTAATACAATGGAAATGTCATATTTAAACTTCGTGCCACACATATTTGCACTTTATCAAACTGAAAGTGATGTGCGATAAAACAAATTTTAGATCACTGATGTAATAGTTAAAATATAAACTTTGTAGTTGGTCTAGGCTTGAATTCAGGATGGGATTATTATTAGCTGATCATTGTTAGCTGCTCCCTTATAACTGCGGTCCCCAACCCCTGGGCCGGAGACCAATACCGGTCCATGGCCTGTTAGGAACCAGGCCACACAGCAAGAGCCGAGTGGTGGCAGGCAAGCAAGTGAAGCTTCATCTATATTTACAGCCACTCCCCATTGCTCACATCACCACCTGAGCTCCATCTCCTGGCAGATCAGTCACTGTCTCCCATCACTCCCAGATGGGACCATCTGGTCTCAGGAAAACAAGCCCACAGTTCCCACTGATTCTGCGTTACGGGGAGTTGTATAATTATTTCATTATATATTACAATGTAATAATAATAAAAATAAAGTGTACAATAAATGTAATGTGCTTGAATCATCCTGAAACCATCCCCCTGTTCCCCAGTCCATGGAAAAATTGTCTTCCATGAAACCGGGTCTTGGTGCCAAAAAGGTTGGGGGCCACTGCCCTATAATGATGGGACCCTTATTAGCTGTGTGACCTTCAAGTTACTTCATTTTTTTGAATCTCATCTTCCTCTTCTTTAAGAGGGAATAACAAAAAATTGCCTCATAAGTTTATTGTATAGAATTACACGAGATAATCTATAAAAGTGCTTAACATAGTGTCTATCTCATTAAGTGCATTTAACAAATGGTAGTTTCTAAAATATCTTCATTCCATTTTTCTTCTACAACCATGCTGTCTTGGTCCTATTGCACTGATGTCAAATTGATGCTTCAAATATCCCACATTTATCACATGCCTAACTCTAACCATAACCCTAACCCTAAAAACCATGTTTTTTATGTGTGTGTGAGACAGTCTGCTCTGTTGCCCTGGGTAGAGTACAGTGGCATCATCACAGCTCACTGCAACCTCCAACTCCTGGGCTCAAACAATCCTCCTGCCTCAGCCTCCTGAGTAGCTGGGACTACAGGTGCACACAATGATATTTGGCTAATTTTTCTATTTTTAGTAGAGATGGGGTCTCATTCTTGCTCAGGCTGGTCTTGAACTCCTGAGCTGAACCACCATGTCCAGCCAACTGCACCTTTTCTTAAAGTGACAGTCAGAATTTCTTTTCTTACCTAGACTTTTCATGCACTCTATCATAAGAAGCCCCCTGATGTTCATTATGGAGAATGCAGGTGACATTCTTTGGAGCTTTATGAGCAATACCCTAAAGAATCACAGCTTTGCAAAATGCTGTTAAAGTGACATGTTGCCTACACGCTCGTTCCCCGAATCCTGTGACCTCATGTGTATTGTGCTACCTCAAAGGAACCCACTTCTTAAAATTCCTGAACATAGTTAATTGCCCTGACTTTTCAGGAAAATGCAATGATATTGAGTAAATATAGTTATGTATTAGTTTATAAAAATTCTTATCTATACATTTTAGTTTATGTTAAATATATAATGAACTTAATTGGAATAAACTTGCTTGTACTTATTTGCTTTGTTTTGATTTACTTGTATTTTTCTTCCATGTTTAATGAATGTAACGAGAACATTTTAGCATTGGCATTTATATTTCTTATTTAAAATTAACTTTGTTATATCTGGGGTTATTGAGTTTCCTTCAGAAGAGCACAAGAGCCAGTTTGCACTGGCTTCTTGAAGCAACTGTGCACATCTCATTGCAGCCCTGTGCTCAGCTGTCATATTGGTATCTTTAAATCAGTCATGATAGGACTATTTATAATACACTAATGCACCGATGTAACAAACTAGGGCTCCTCCTACACCACGGAAGCTGGTTGGTAAACATTACTACTTATTACTTATTTATGCATTTTTTGTCCTAAATATACTAATGGAAGTGTATTGCATTTAAAAATTGAACATTTTCTATTGTAGTTTAAAATAATTAAACAATTTTATAATTTTATGCCGTTAAAATGGAAATTTCTGCCATGTGTTAGGTCCTATGTGTTTTGATCACCTCTAAAAATTTAGAGAGTAAAAAGTCTATTAAATTAAATTTCAAGGAACTGTGTTAAATATTAAATAAAATAATCAATGCAAATGCTTATTCCAATGTGTGCCTTATAGTAAGTGCTTAATAAATATTTTGCTAACAGCAGCAGAATTAGAAACAATTATATTCACAGTTAAAGAATATTATATAACTGCCTCCTTCCCCATGTGCCCTTCCTACCTAGTACAAGTTCTCAGGAAAAGTTTATGTCCTTGCGTATGAAGTTTCTGATTTGTATAAGATGATATAAAATAGAATATATAAGACAGCATATATTTCTAGCTATTGCTGTATACATACTTACATGTAAACACGCACCCTATGCGCGCACACACATATATGTATTTGTTTTTAATGGAATTATGCCATATTTAAACAAAATTTTTTTAAACTTAACATACTATAATAATTTTTCCAAGTTAGTACATGTATTAAGAGATATAACTCAATATATATTTGTAGGTCCATATTCCCTTACCTGAAACTCTTGGGATGAGATACGTTTTAAATTAGAATTTTCTAAAGGTAATACGATACACATAGTGTATATTATTATAGTATTTCCAATTATGTCTTGGGTGGGACCCTCTAATCAAACACATTCTTCCACAGGGACCTGAATGAATAGTCACACTAAATAAAATAAATAGAGATTATGAATAACCTTATATCTGGTCAGGTTAGGTTTTATCTCCAAATAAATTCACTTTAGATTTGCAGAAGAGATTATAGATGTTTCTAATTCCCTGACTTTTTCAAAGTTTGTTAATGAACACGGTATCTAAAAAGTGTACTGAAAAATGTTGATGTGAAGGAAGCACGGAGGAAGTCAGTTCAAAAGGCCAGAGAGTTATCTGGAGCCCAGGAGTGTCGTGACACTCCAGGCGAGTAAACGGTCTACAGCATGATGGTTTTGCCCAATCTCTTTTGTGACTGTAAAATGCAAACTAGGCACAGAGCCACATTCAGCCTTTTGATCAAATCCTGACATGTACGCACCACAGGCGTGCATTCTGTACACTCTGGGAGGTGGGTGGGTGGGAGAGGGCTTTACAGATAAGCTGAAAGATTTACTGAGTCATCTGAAGAAAGCCAGCGTGGGAATATTCTGTTTTGCCAATATAGGGAAATAGCAAGAAGAAATGATTGGCTAATGGATGTGCTGCAGTGTTCCCACACATACAAACAGGCACAGTGGTGTCTGCTGGTCACACATCTTTCAAGAATATTGTGAAATAAGGAAAGTTTGCATCCTTGGATGGGTTTCAACTTCTTTGAAGGAATTCAAAAAGCTGATTATGATTCATATGTACTAGTCCTGAAAATAAAGCAGTATTTCTTTGCAATCTCACACTAAGTAAAATGAAATATCTTCACTTTGAAAAATCGAATGCATCTATTTATGTCCCAATTATCATTAGATACACTAAACCAAAGCAAGGCAGAATAAAACCAAAGGCATCAACTTCTGGCTCAGGGACATCTATCACTGCCTTTGATTTCCTATGAAAATGGCTGTAAGTCAAGAAAAATGGAATTTAGAGTGTATGGTCCAGTATATACATGCAATTATGAGTTTATCTATCATATGTAATAATTTTAAGTGAATGTTTCACATTTTTTGCCCACACTGTTAACTAGTCTATTTAGTATTCCAGTATGATTTTATATTTTTATGATGTATTTAAGGTAATGAACAACAAGAAATTGAGAGATACTTTATAAAAGTAAATAAATGAAGGGGTTATACGTTAAAATCCATCTGATGAAATAGTTGAAAATCTAGATTTGAAACCAGAAAACTTGATTTTATTCCCGATTCTGCCACATTTGAGTATTATAAAATTTTTCAATCTGCTTCACTTCTTTGAAACTATCCAATTGTTCAAAGAATTATTGTTATTGTGTTTTAGTATTGGGTAATTACTATGAAAATATTTTAGAGAAATTTAAAGCACTATTATTTTTTATTCATGCATTTATCGAACATTTTGTGAGTCCATTAAATGCCAGGAATTGCTAGTTCCTGGGATACATAAGGTATAAAATGGGCATTTTAAGAAAGCAGATGGTGAGAGACAAGAGTATAAAATGCCTATGGGATATTCTAGTTGATATGCAGTGCACATACTATACTGCACATTTTATAGCCAAGTGTATGTGAAACAGGAGAATAGTCTAGAGAAATAAATGTGGGTTTATTAATTCAACACCACAAACACTTAAAGTTCAGATACACTTGGAAGAAAAGTAATCTCTAAATGATACCGTAATGAAAGAGGGACAAAGTAGGAGGGAAGAAGAGAAGAACAGACTAACAGGGGTTGTTACTAAATTTTAGTTAACAGGCAGCAGTGTTAAAAGGATGGCAATAAAGGTAATAAAAATAAATGAATGGAGTTAACAAATAATTTATGAAAATGATTTGAAAAAATCTCTTTGTAACGTAATTACTAAAAAGTGTAATCCTGTGGAGGACAGGCCTGCCCTGCTTGCTGCTGGTGTCCATAAACAGAGTCCAGAGGCTTGGTCATTGACTCACCATGCCTGCCACCACCAGTGTCAGTGTCTGTACATACCATCTGGGTGACTGAGGAGAGGCCCACCTTACCTACCATTGCCACTGCCAGCACCTGTGAATGAATGTCCTCTGGGGGCTTGGGGATTAATCCACCCTGCCTGCCACCACCAGGACCCATGCACACCATCCAGGGACCTGAGGACAGGCCTACCCCGCCCACCACCACTGATACCAGCACCTGATTGTGTCATCTAGAGGCCTGGGAATTGACCTGCTCTGCCCACCACTGCTGGTACATGCATGCACCATCTAGGTGCCTAAGAATAGGATTGCCCTGCTTGCTACCACCACCACAGGTTCCTGAGGAACAGCCTGTCTGGTATCCCTGTCCCTGGAAAAGCCTCACCACAACCTTAAGTAACAACTGTAGGCTAAGCCACTAAGGATCTCACAGACACCATTGACATTGATTATAGCCACAGAATTCATACAGAGATCACATCATGGTACCCATTCAGAATCAAAGTCAATGTACTCCAACCAACACTATAGACACATTGAGGAAAAAAATCTTTCCCTATAAAAACCAATCAAGAAAATTGGAAGAAGTGACTGTTACGCCAGATACACAGATATCAGCAGAAGGACATAACAAACATGAAAAAGTAAGGAAACATGACATCTCTAAAGGAACACAATAATTCTCTGGTAATAGACCCAAAATAAAAGAAAATTTATGAAATGCCTGAAAAACAATTCAAAATAATGATATTAAAGGAACTTAGTGACATAGAAGAGCACACAGATAAACGATACAAAGAAATCAGGAAAATAATTTATGATCTAAATGAGAAATTTGGTAAAGAGATACATATCATAAAAAAAGAACCAAACAGAAATCCTGGAACTGAAGAATTCGATGAATGAAATAAAAAACATAAACAAGAGCATCAATAGTAGACTGTCAAAGAGAAGAAAAAGTTTTTGAACTTGAAGATGGGTGCTTTGAAATAACCCCAACAGACTGAAAAAAAAAAAGAAAAAGAAAAAAGAATTAAAAAATGAAGAATGAAGAAATCCTTTGTGACAAATGGGACAAAATAAAGCAATTAAATACTTGAATTTTGGCAGTTTCAGAGGGAGAAGTGATAGGCAAAGGCATAGAAAATCTATTTAGTGAAACAATAGCTAAACAATTCCTATATTTTGAAAGAGATATATACGTCTAGATACAAGAAGTACACAGATCCCCAAATAGATTCAACCCAATAAGGTATTTTCTAAGGCACATTAGTCACACTGTCAAAAGTCAAACACAATGAGAGAATTCTAAAAACAGCAAGGACAAAGTTTCAAGTCACATATAAGGGAATTCCCATCATACTAACAGTGGACTTCTCAACAATAATATTACAGGCCAGGAGTGAATGGGATGATATATTCAAAGTACTGAAAGGAAAAAAACAAAACAAAACCTCTCAGTCAAGAATAGTATTCTTCAAAAAAAAAAAAAAAAAAAGGAATAAAGTCTTTCCCAAACCAGCAAAAATTAGGAATTTATCACCACTAGATTGGCCCTACAAGAAATGCTTAAGGGAGTCTTACATCTCAAAGTGAAAGGAGGATATCTACTATCATAAAAACACACAGAAATATAAAACTCAGTGGTAAAGCAGATACACAAATGAAAAAGAGAAAGGAGTCAAGTTTTACCACTACAGAAAACCACCAAATGACAATGATAAACAATAAGAGAGGAAGAAAGGAACAAAGAATATAGAAAATAACCAGAAAACAATTAGCTAAATGACAGGAATAACTCCTCACCTATCAATAATAATATTGAATGTAAGTGAATTAAATTACTCACTTAAAAGATCTATATTGCCTAAATGGATAAAAAGCAGACCCAACTATATGCTGCCTACAAGAAACTTATTTGACCTGTCTTTACAAATATAGACTGAAAGCGAAGGGATAGAAAGAGATATTCTACGCAAACAGAAACTAAAAGCAAACCAGGGTAGCTATACTTACACCAGGTAAAACAGACTTAAAGTAAAAAACTGTAAAAAGACAAAAAAAGTCATTATATAATGATAAAATGATCAATTCATCAAGAGAATATAATAATCCTAAATATATATGTACCCAATCCTGGAGCACCCAGGGTTGGGTGCATATATAAAGATAGTAAAACAAAACATATATAAAGCAAATATTATTAGATGTAAAGAGAAAGATAGACTGCAATACAATAATACTTAGAGACTTCAACACCCTACCCTCAGCATTAGACAGATCATCTTGACAGAAAATGAACAACAAAAAAATAGATTTAAATTGCACTTTAACCAAATGAACCTAATAGACATTTCTATAATATTTCATATAATACCTACAGAATACATATTCTTCTCATCAGAACATTGAACATTCTCCAGGACAGACCATATGTTAGGTGACAAAACAAGTCTCACCAAATTAAAAATAAATCAATATCATAGTAAGAGTCTTCTCAGACCACAATCGAATAAAACTAGAAATCAATAGCAAAAGGACCTTTGGAAACTCTGCAAATACAAGGAAATTAAATAACATACTCCTGAACTACCATTGGGTCAATGAAGAAATTAACAAGGAAATCAAAAAATGTCTTGAAACACAGGAAAATAGAAATACAACATACCAAAGCATATAGGATACAGAAAAGGCAGTGCTAAGAAGGAATTTTATAGAAATAAATGCTTACATCAAAAAAGTAGAAAGATTTCAAATAAATAACCTAATAATGCTCCTAAAGAAACTAAAAAAGCAAGAACCAAACCCAAAATTATTATAACAGAAGCAAAAAAAAAAAAAAAGATCAGAGCAAAACTAAGTATAAGTAATATAAAAAGGATCAATAAAACAATAAAAATAGATCTTTGAAGAGATAAATAAAATCAATAAACCACTAGCTAGAATAACCAAGAAAAAAGATAAAAGATCCAAATAAATAAAATCAGAAAAAAAAGAAACATTACAACTGATACCACAGATATACAAAGGATCATTAGAGAGTACTATGAATAACTAATGTTAAATAAATGGAAAATCCAGAGGAAATAAATAAATTCCTGGACATACAACCTACCAAGATTGAACTAGAAAAAAATCCAAAACCTGAACAGAATAATAAACAATGAGATTGAATCAGTCATAAAATGTCTCCCAACAAAGAAAAGCCCAAGACTGCATGGTTTTTCTATTGAACACAATAATGAATAACATATAATGAATAACTAACACCAGTTTTTCTCAAACTATTTCAAAACACGAAGAGGAAGGAATTCTTCCTGACTGATTCTTCAAGGGCAGCATTACCTTGACACACAGACCAATGGAACAGAATAGAGAACTCAGAAATAATAAATCCACATATTTATAGCCAACTGATTTTCAACAAAGATGCCAAGAACATACATTGGAGAAAAGACATCTTCTTCAATAAATGGCACTGGGAAGAATGGATATCTATAAGCAAAAGAATGATACTAGTCCCCATCTATCACTATACATACACAAAATTAACTCAAAATGGATTAAAGACTTAAACGTTAAGATTCAAAGCTATAAAACTACTACAAGAAAACAAAGGGAAATGCTTCATGACAACGGTCTGGGCAAAGATTTTATGGCTGAGACTTCAAAAGCACAGGCAACAAATCCAAAAATATGCAAACAGGACTATACTAAACTAAAAAGTTTCTGCACAGAAAAGGAAACAATGAACAGAGTGAAAAGACAACCAGTAGAATGGAAGAAAACATTTGTAAACTATTCATCCAAAAATATCCAGAATATGCAAGGAACTGAAATAATAGCCTTCCCCAAAATATCAGCAAATAATTCCATTAATAAGTGGGCAAAGGATCTATACACACATTCATTAAAAGAAGACATACAAATGGTCAAAAGGTGTATGAAAAATGCTCAACATCACTAAGCATCAGGGAAATGCAAATTGAAATCACAATGTGGTATCATCTATCCCAGTAACAACGACTATTATTAAAGAGACAAAAAGTAACCAATGCTAGTGAGCATGTGGAGAAAAAGGAACTCTCATACACTGTTGATAGGAATGTAAATTAACATAGCCATTATGAAAAACAGTATGGAGGTTGTTCAAAAAACTACAAGTAGAACTACCGTATGATCCAGAATTCCCGCTACTCGGTATTTCCTCAGTATTTATCCAAAAGAAAGGAAATCGATATATCGAAGGGATACCTGCACCCTCCTGTTTATTGCAGCACTATTCACAACAGCCAAGGTATGGAATCAACATAAGGGTCCGTCAATGCATGAATAGATAAAGAAAATGTATTATATACGCACCATAGAATAATATTTAGCCATAAAAAGAATGAAATTCTGTCATTTGCAGTAACATGGATGGAACTGGAGGTCATTATGATAAGTGAAATAAGCCAGGCACAGACAGACAAATTTCACATATTCTCACTCACAGGTGGGATTTATAAAAGTTGATCTCATGGAGGTAGAGAGTGGAATGATGGTCACCAGAGGCTGGGGAAGATGAGTGGGAGGAAACGAAAAGATGTTGGTTAATGGGTACAAACGTACAATTAGATAGAAGGAATAGGTTCTCATATTTAATAGTATAGCAGCGTGACAATAGTTAATAATAATTTAATGTACATTTCAAAATAGAAGAGTTGAAATATTCCCAACACAAAGAAATGATAAATGTTTGAAGTGATGGATATCCTAAATTCCTAATTCGATCATTATACATTGTATGCATGTATCAAAATATCACATGTACCCATAAATATGTACAATTATTAGGTATCAATAAAAATAGTAAAAAAGATAAACTTTTATATATTACTTATCCTGAGTTACCTATTTTACATTGTCTATTGGGTTTCAGAATTATTTATCAAATCTTGTGCATAGTAATCCTCGAATGGCACATTCATT
>RJWJ010007967.1:0-55213 GCA_004363605.1 Indri indri | reverse complement strand
TCTCATCTGTAGAATGGAGCTCAAAATTCTAACATTATGGTTTCAGTCTGAAAATCAAATTATGCACATATGATATATATGCATGCATACATTAAAAGATAATATAAAGTACACGGCACATAGTAGAAATTCAATTAAATTAATCTATTCAGTAACAGGGTACTGGGCCTGGGGATTACTTGAGATTTATTCCTTCCCCAGAATAATATTTCTACAGAATGATTTTATAATATTTAAAATTTAAATATTATAAACATTGCCATATATTTTTAAAACAATTTTATGGTATAAGTATTGTTTTACTCATTTTATAAATGATGGAGTAGATATTCAAAGTTTAACAAAATTTTCCCAAAATTTCATAGAATATTATTAACTACACAATGCACAAATCAAGTGCCTTTGATTATTACTGCCTTTTCTATCTTTTCATCCACACATAAAATGCAATAAAAAGGGGATAGAGCTATTAAATATTTTCAAGCACAAATACATGGTTTACTGTCAGGTAGAATTATAAACATAAATATTAGTATAATCATAATGTTACCTTTCTTCTTACTTCAGAGTATAATAGAAAATACAACCTCCTTCACCTGGAATGGAGGAGGTTTGTATAAAACAAAACAAAACAAAACAAAAACGGCAAAGAAAAAAGACCTGCTATTCAATAACCCAGGTATTATTGAAAGCAAATTCTAAAGGTTTCTGAGTAAACATGATACCCATTTCTACTCCTATCACATTGCTAAGTTGATTTTAGCAACACTAGAGCCTAGGAAAGAGTTGTCATTGTAATCTTTACATATATCTCTGAGGAGAAAACCTTCCTCAAGTATGTAAACACACTGTGGCAATAGACTGAGCCTACCTGATTAAAGTTTGCTCAAAGATGAAGTAAAAAGTTTGGAATCAGTATGTTCATACACTAATCTTTTCATACATTATGACTTTCTTAAATTTGGATTCAGTTTCTTAAAGTTGGATACAAAATGGAATATAAATTTTCTACATGGCTGGACATAAAAGACTTATTAACCAATTGGGTATTGTTAAAATACTTATTTAAATTTAAGGAAACTGCTTAAAATTTTATAAGACAATTGGATAAATTTGAACACTGGATATAGGCTGAAATAAAGAAATTATTGCAGAATTTTAGGTGTTATACTATTGGTGTTAAACTTTAAAGAGTTTTTATCTTATAGAAATGCATACTGAAACATTTAGAAATTAAATGATATGATTTTGAGAATTTGCATTAATATAAGTGGCAGGGATAGGGAGTGAGGGGAGAGTGTAGATGAAACAAACATAAGTTGACAATTGTTGAAGTTGGGCTGTCCATCCATAGCTTTTTATTGCAGTAATCTTCCTTTTGCATGTTTGGTATTTTCAGTAATAAAAAGTTATAAAAATATATGACAGTTTATACCCCCCTTTATAGCTACTTTTCCTAAAATCCTACAGATAAGGTCTTTTCATAAAGTGAATACAAAAGTCTGAGCAAAATAAGATACAGCTAAGGATGGATAGGATTGGTAGAAATGTAGATATAATCAAATCCAAGCACAGACACATCAGGAATATTCATATAACTAAGATAAAACAAATAAAAAATACAACAAAGACAATAACAATTTAAAGAAGCTGAATAAAAAGAGAAAATGAAATTAAATAGGTATAAACAAGCATGCTAATGGTTTGGAACAGAACACAGAAAAATATTATTCTCCTAAACTCCTGCTGAGGCCATTTGGTTGCATCTCAAAATCGTGAAATCCAGACTGATGAGATCATTTACTCATTGAGGCAGGTTGCAGGTGGCAGGGCAGGCAGGGTTAGTGGGCCTATGATTGGCTCATGTTTGAACAGGGCAGGGGGTAAAAATAAAGCTTCTCGTTGGAACAAGCTTTTATCTATTTTATCACAATCTCTATTACAATGTATGTCTTTCTCTCATTTAATCTCCTGTCAACCATCATTCCATGTATCTTTGGCACAATGCTTTTGAGAGATCTTCTCCCCACTGAATATTTATATTTTGATTATTTCTTGTTTGGATGCATTTTATCAAACCTTGACTTTGATTATCTGTGCGGCTGAATCCAATTTTCTTAAAGTTCTTATTTTTAAGTATATGGGATGACTGGGTATTATTTATTTGTCTTTGCTAAGTTATACATCTCCTTTCCATTTGCTATATTCGTGTTTTATATTATATAACTTTACCCTTTAAGAAATCAAATGTACTTGATAAGGCTTTTCTTTTCATGAACCATTGCCAAGTCACATTGGGTTTGAGGTTGACTCGTTCAAGGGAATAAGTAATAATGTGGAAAATTATTCCTCATTGTGCCAGACAAATAGTGCTTTTTATCAATCAATTCATAAAAAAGGATTAGGATGAAATAAATCTGATAGTTGTAGTTCTTTAATTTTACAGCCTGAATTATACAATGTAAACTTTTGCTGATACCATTGACTGTGATTTTTTTTGTAGGTTTTGTGAAAAAAGCAAATATATGTAAGTCTTTTTTTTAAGACTGGAGTTTCAGACATTTTCATAGTAATGTATTCTTATATAAAGTTTTAACGTGCACTTAGAAGCCCTCAGTATTTTTAAGCTATCTAGATTTAAACTATTAAAGTATCAGAGTTATCTCAGACTCTCATTCATATTTATTCATTTTTCTTAACTTAGAGAAAAATGTTAAGCTCCCTGAAATCTAACTGTTTGATCAGAAAGAATAAACATACCTCAACAACTAAGCAAAACCATATCAGAATTGACATTGACCCAAAACACTTTGAAAATTCAAGTTTATTTAATGGACTCCGTTTCTCCCTTATTGATGTAAAATTTATGTAAAATGTAGAATACAATATGTAGCCCAATAGAAATCTATTGAAACCAGGAGAGAATAAGCCTCAAACCTGATTGAGTATTATTTGTTTTTCCTTGTCTGCATCTACTCTTAATTTTCTAATTTATAAGATAAAATTTGAGTAAGACCTTCAGAGATAGCCCATGATTAACAGATCAGACATTGGACAAAAATCAGGGTTAATATTTATTTTTCCATATATTAATAGGTGACTTTGGATTATTTTCTCAACCTCTCTAAAGTTCAGTGTTCACATCTTTTATATATATATACACACACACACACACACACACACAAGTAATTATTATACATTACAGATACAAGGTTTTGAGGAAATATACATGAAAATATCAAAATAGTGTCTTACACAATGTGAGCATGGAATACTTGCTAGCGATCATTCTCATTATCATGTATACTAATACTATAAAGAATTTAAGATATTAGCTAAAATTCTACGTGTCTATATTGATGCTATAGCTATATTTTACAGGCAATATATCCATAAGCTACCACTAAAATGATTTTGTGGCACCTTATGAAACATGCATTCACACACATACATACACACACACACACATACACATCGTCCGTGGCAGTTCTACTAGGATTAATTTCAAAGAATTATGTAACGATGAAGTTTTAGAAGCTATTCAACTCTATTTTGGTATTCTCACTTACGAAGGTCTCCTCTGCTTCCCAAAGTGGAAAACTCTTGGAGAGGTGACAACACAGGAAAATGTATCCTTTCCACTATACTTAAAATATAATTCTCTGAGATGTGTAAAAACATGAAAAAAGCAAAAAAAAAAAAAAAAAAATCCAAAAAACAAAAACTTTAGAAGACTGGAAATTTTCACAACTTCTTGGTGATAAAAATAATGTTTTTATTAACTAACAAGAGAAATATACATTGATTTTTCAGATTCTGAGAATAATTTCCTATTATAACCTTAAGATGAGGAAAGCTTCAAAAGTACTCTGATATTATTAAAATGCAACAGTGAATGTAAAGCTTTCAAGAACTACATAGTTTTTATTACTTTTCTTTTTGCTCCAATTTTCCCCCTTCCTATGTGAACCTGAGCTGTAGCACTAGCTCATTGGGTATTCTTATTTGCCAACAGTGGAGTGTAGAATGAGGCAAACAATCATCTTTCCAATTTTGCTGAAGAACAAATTGAAAATAAAAGAAAAAATGGGAAAAATATTTTCTGCGATGAGTCTAAGACTAGAGAACTTGACTTTAGGTACAAAGCAATAAATGTTTTTGTTTGATTATAACAAAAAATGGTATAAAATAAAACGACATTATATTTATGAAGAATTCCAGCAGTGCTTTGTGTGCTTTCTCCCTTCTCAGATAAAGGCAAAGGGTTCAGAATAAAAGGGGGGAAAAAAAACTTAGATATTTTTTGTCAGTCATTATAATCTATTTCTCAGCCTACTATTTGGAGCTTGCATAAATAAATAAGAGGTAAGAGTGGATAGGTAGCCAAGGAGTAGTTATTTATGATTTGGGGTAATTATTTGTTAGGGATATATATGATACAAAAATTAATGGAGGCAAAAAAACTCCTGATGGAGAAATTTCTCTATTTGGTAATAGGGAAAGGAACTAGAGGCAAGATAGTCCAATATGAATATGCATTTTTTTTTTGATAGGTGAGAAAGAAGAAGAGATTAAAGGCAGTTCCTTCGTTAAGGAAACATTTTTATGTACCTACCTGACAGGGCAGTCTAACTGAATGTGACAATTGTCAAGGGTATTTAAATATCCTAAGCATTGACAAAAATATTTTAAACATAAGCTGAAGAATCAATGCTATACATATGCATTTGTGAGTTTTATGAATGTAATTTGTGGTTACAAGTTCCCTTTGTACAATAAGAGATAAAGAGCATCCTAAAACTACAGACTTAACAGATGGAAAGTGTATAACAGCCTTTGAAGAAGTTTTTACAAAGATAGAGGTGAGGTATCTCTAGTTAACTATTTCAGTTATTTCACAAGCTGTTTGACTAGAAACAGTCACACACTGTAGTTTTACAGATAAATTACAATAATTTCTCTTTACAATGGAAAATTGTCACCACATAGTATACCTATATAACTGTACTTTAAAAGACAAATTAATATTGTTCCTTACACTTTAAAGCTTTATTAAAACATGTTAAAAGGAAATATGCAATTGAGATATAATCATCTTGCTTTTTGCAGTATCCTGTTGAGAATCAGATGATAAATACTCATACATAGTCATTTCTCTATCAGTACAAAATATCATCTATTAAAAACATTAACAATTCATTCATTAGTCATAACAGCAGTGTTCTCATTTGAAGTGATCAATTACTAATGATTTCAAAATTCAGAAACTCTGGGCTTCATCTAATTATTAAGAAAATGATGCATCCTGATGAGACACCATCCACAAGTACAAACTTAGCACATCATCCCATAGGAGTAATAATTATGAAGTCACTTACTATTTAAATACTAATAACATGATGAAGAAAGATTTAGATATCACCATCTAGATACTTCTAGTGTTTTTGCATAAACATTTACTGCTGAATACAATAAAGAAGTTCTAATTTAGGAATTCTGCATCAGATTATAAACAAATATTTCAACACATAATGCAAATTTGGTTAAGAGATGGTTATTTTTATTACCTTAGCAATAATAGAATTTGCAAATTTTTACATCACCTTTTGGGGATTTTTTTTTTTTTTTTTTTTTTTTTTTTGCTAAAACATTGATCTTGGAAAAAATGTTTCTTTTACATTATCTTTCTTCTAGTAAATGCTTGGAAAATAGTGATATAAGTTATTTAGGATAGAGTATACTTTGTTCATCTTTTTTACTTTTAGAATACCACAGATAACATTATGCTAACAAATGCTTAAATGATTCCTGTATAATTGAACATGTTTTCATTCAGTCAACATGCCTTTGGTGATTGTATATAGCAGACACTGAAGAGGCAGAGATGAAAGACAACGAAAACTCTCTAGAGCCTCCAGCTAATTAATATTTAGAAGTTCAGATATTTATTTTGATGCAATATTATTTTAAGTGATGAAGCTTTAGGGGACATGTCAGTTTTCAGCTCAGAATTATCTTTTCAATATTCTCCTTAAATGTTCTGGGTTTTTTTCTCATTCTAAATTCTTAGGCAATTTATTGGAAATTTTTGTTTTATTTCCCATCTATTTTAAGATGACTCCTCACTCTTCCAAGTTTTACTTCCTCTGAATGTAGGTAATATGCATGATGAAGTAAGCACAGTGCCCAAGACATGGTTTGCTAGTTCCCTCTTCCTATCCCTACACCAAAAGTGTTCTAAGCCTCTGAGACTTCAGCTTTGTCTAATTCTTTAACATTAAATATTTTATTTTTTACCCACATCAGATTGTTATACATTTCAACACTAGATCCAATAATCAAAATGGCCACAGACCCATCTTCTCCCCAAAGAAGAACATATATAAATTTCTTTAAGCCTGAACTTTTGCACACTTGCCTGCTAACCAAGGTGAGGTAAAATTGTTCTCAGTGTCTCTGAGGATTATTCTCTAATAATATTGTTGCTGAACTCTGAGAAAATGAAAATTCTGTACAAAAGTATTAATGCATGTTTAGGGAGAGCTGGTCAATAATCAGAGATTTGGTGTTGCTTCCAGTTGATATACTTAGGAATTTCTGGACATATCTTAATGTATTATTGCCAAGTGTCAAACTGGGTATTAACTAGTTAATAGCAGTTAAACTTGTGTTGAACACCGTGAGATTTTATAATGATATGACAAACAAAGCTTTGTAGTATGAAAAATAATTTAAGTAATTTGGCTTAAAAAGTAGTCTTGTGGGAATTTACAACTTAAACTTGAAGCATAAAAAATAATATACCAAATGTAGAAAATGGACAATGGAGAAATAGTCTTGATTTGTTCTTTATAGATGCTATGTTAATGTACTCCTGTAAGAGTTTTATGAGTCACACATCATCTAGGCTTCATATAGGAAGAAACCAAGTGTCATAAAGAGTTAAGTAATTTCTCCAAACTCACACAGCTAGTAAAGATTATAACCTGGATAAAAACCAAAGTCTGACTCTCTGTAAGAAAATAACGGTTCTTACCCTGCAAAGTATTAATAGTTGTCAGAACTTTTTTCTCAAGGCTTATTTGAGGACATTAATCGGGAAATAGTATATTTTGGGTAAGAAGGCTGCTTGGCTTCCAGAATTAGACAGCCTATAATGTTAAACAAATCCTAAATTTATAAAATAATGAAGTGGAATGTTTTCTATGTACATATCACAATTAGGCAAAAATTGGGGGTATTTCAACATTCTTACTGTGAGAGGTTTTGTTTATGTGTTTCTGAATATTTTTTATTAAGCTTATGTTACACGCAATTTGTTTCAAATCCAAATTCCATAAACTGTAATTTGCTGTTATGTGTAAGGACTCTGTTACTTGGTGCATATTATTGAAGCTAAGGCTGAACATTTAATCCTAACATGGGCTAGTTGACATTACAGAGAGCATATTTGGTCTCTTGACCAGAAACAGCCAGCACTTCTAGTTCTGCTTAATGATTAGTCTGAAGGAGGACTAGATTAAAACAGTAGCCAATGAAGCTCCATCTACTCGTCATAGGACAGCTCAAAATACAAGTTACATTGACGGTGAATGAGTAGAAAAATATTCATAAAGAGATACTTATTTTAATGTTACACAAAATAGGATTTTCAGTAACAACTGTAATCAAATACCTTAACTGAATCCTGAGAGAGAGTGAAAAGAATGTTTAATGTTATTCAATGAATTAAGTATATAATTCTATAAATCCAGAAGAGTAAGGCATAATCTTGTTTTTCACCTGTCAGTTTGAATATAACAGGAGGCTTCAACTGGGCAATTCTTTCCAACTAAGATTTCAAAATACTTTTAAGAGAAAGCTTTTATGGTAATCACACTCTGAGATCGTCTTTTTCACAGAAATAAGACTTCCAATGCGACACATTTTCTTAATCAAATGGGCACTATTCCAAATGCATCAGTAAATCTTTGCAACCCTGCACTTTTAAATCAGATGTTCTTTTGGCTCCAATCTTCTTTTGTTTATTCAAGTACTTTCAGTAAGAAGTATTATTTAGACAGTTGAACTTCCTCTGTATGGTATAGTTTGCCGAAGTGTATATTGGAAATTACTGACCTTTTTAAACCTTATCTTGCCCTTAAATTGTGATTAATAATTCCTACCACAATTAGTTGTTTTCAGAATTAAGTAGACAATATAAGTAAAGTCATCTACCCTAATAATCAGAAAGTGGTGGACACATAATGAACATTAATTCTTTGCTTATTTTATGTATAATATCAAACCTTTAAAAATTGTATAAATTGAAAATAGAATTTTTATATTTAATAGCAGAATACTAAAGATTATGAGAGAAAAAACATTAACAAAATGATAATGGTATTATTATATTTTATCACAAAATATTTATTTTATTTCATAGTAAAATGTTATAATGAATAAAAGAATTTTTTCATATTCATTAATCTGTTTTACCGTTTTAAGAAGGTGAGCAATATACGTTTTAATAATCTATTTTTAGTGTCTAAAATTGTGTAATATTTAGGACAGCCATTCTTTATTGGGAAAGATAATAATTTTCTTTTCAATTTTGTATATATTTTTCATTAAATTTAGAGAAGTTCTAGGTTAGTATTCATTTCCTTGATTAAGTGAAAGAAGTTAAAATGGTGTCCAGTATTTTTAAATATTTGAAGGTTATAAGAATTGATAGAAGTATCATTTGCACACACATAGTTCCAAGTAAAATATTCAAAAGAAAGATTGATAAAAACATTTATATGAAAAGTGTAAGAACATAAGGCACTACTTCTATATAGCTCACTAGATAGCTGTTTCTAAATGACAAAATAGTTATTTATCATATCTCCTTCTTTTATCCTTGGGTTAACTAATTTGGGGATATCTGACACAACATGATGTATTATTTACTACCATATGTATATATATTGCATTTTAATATTACATATAATCATTATTATTTATTTATAAGAATGCTTAACACACTTTTTGCTAGAATCCTAAGGCAGCTTAAATTCTTTCTAAATAATTAAACTGAGCAAACAGGTATAGGAAACGCCTCTGCCATGAATAGCTGTAGCATATTTGAGTATGGAAGTAACAGATCCAGATTCTGAATATCTTTGTGGATGATCCGTCTGTTGTAATTATATCTCCTCATAACCTTCCCAATATTGTCAAAAGTTATTAATGTACATTTTCTGAATCCCACTCTAAAAGACAAGTTTCTCTCTTTGTATTCTCTGTACTTGCTAAGTATCCCACACTTAATAAATGTTGAATGAATGAGCGAATTGAATGAATAAATTAATACTTTGCTGACAATGTTATATATTATTACTTTGGAATGCCATAATGATTGTTTTCTTAAAAGAAAATAATAATAATAAAAAAAAAACCTCTGAAGCATTTGTGTAGCTTTTCCTACTGATTTAACATGGAATTTTCAGTGTTACAAGTTTAATGTCCTGACTATAGACAACTATTCTGTGAAATCCCTACAAATTTACTTTTTTCTTTCTTTATTTCTTCCTCTGTTTTTTTTTCTTTTTTTCTATGTGTGTGTGTGTGTGTGTATATATATATATATATATTATTTTTTTTGAGCAGGGAGGTTATTGTAGACAAATCACCAATGCAAGAAAACTTATAATTCAGTTCAAAAAAAGTCATGTATTCATTCCTATACATGCCTGCAATCCTAATGGCTTCAATATCTATTTGTCTATTTCTTAGAGTAACAAAGCATCAAATATTTAACATATAGTAAGCACTTGATCCTCCATAGGTGACAAGTTTGGTAGAGCATCTGTGTAACGGAAATGCCTTTAGGTTAAAAAGTGGAAACCTGCCTCTATGGAATAAGCTTAGCACATAAATATCTCCTTCACACTCACCAGAATAGAAACTGGATTAAATTAAAAAAGTTGACATTTCATAGGATGATTGCAAAATCACACATGTAGGTCCAAAAACTAGATACAGAATAACTCCATAGAAAGAGACAAAGAATCCCAAGTGAGAGAAAAATCAGACCATTTTAATAATTTCAGTATGAAAATGCAGTGAGCAGTGGCTGTCCCTGATATTAATGCAATTGTGGGAAGCCTTGATGTAAATATGAGGTATGAAATAATATATGTTTTATTATTGTGTGCATGATATATTTCAGTTATTGAATAATTAGGGTATTACAGTTATTTAAGCATATAATTTGATATCTCATTCTAAAACAATTCATTATTTTCGTTTTTAGTAAAATGATCTAGTATATTGTATTTATTTTGTAGAAAAGAACTTCAAGTTAGTGATCAACAAACTGTTTTTTTCTAGCTTTAAAAATGTTACATTTATATGGTGAACTTGTGTGTATAATTTTGCATTCTTTTTCAAGAGTACAAATTTCATAATGACCAAAAATTACTTTCATCAATATTTTATTGGCTTTTTTTGAAACAGAAATTATTTAATAATTATATTTAATTTACTTTAGCCTTTAGCTTTCAAATATAATTCTCAATCTAGAACTTAGATAAAATCACTTAATAGGGTAACTATGGATTTGGAAACTCTGCATAGGCATCTGCAAGTCTCTTGAACTTAACTACTCTATAGTTTTAAAAAAATTCTAATCAATAAAAGAGATAATTGATGCTTTGTCATTTTGCACAGTTATTATAAATATATACATAATTCAAAATTTTTACATGAATTTTGCTTGTACTTCCTATGAGTACAAGTAAATACTTTTTAAAGCACAATTTAAAAATTTTGCATAGTTTTCTAAACTTTGTAAAGTGTCTCTTTAAAACTAATCATATGTGATGTTTTACATACTAAACATTAAGGCTCAGTCATTTTAAATCATCCAATGACAAAAATAGCTATGATTTACATAAACATTAATCTATTATCTAGGTTTAAGTTCATGTTAATGCTGTGATAAAACAATTTCAAGATTAAAATTTGCTCAAAATGTCAATAAGTAAGAATACTTACTTAAAATTTTTAAAAATAAATTTACATGAAGAACTACCTCTCCTAAACTGTCTCTGGCAGAAAGAAGTCTGGCAAGATAATTTTCTAAGAATGAAGAGGAAGTTCTGCTCTTCTAAATATTCCCTGTGAAGTTGTCTAAGCCAAACAGCTGGATTATTCCCAGGCCAGTTGGCAGCTGTGGCAGATGTAGCTTGGTACATGCAGCTATTGGCACAATGCAGGTACCTGCTTCTGAAGAATCCTCTGGGTGCTCAAATTGTAGCATGTAGAGTTCTGGGAGTTTTACTAGATGGTGTGGGGGAAGATGGGCAGCTAAGATGTAGGAAACAACATCAATACAAATCACCATCACCGCCATCTGGTTCAAATCCTTTTTCAAAAAATCCTATTGAGAATTTCTTTGGCTTTATAGATTATTTAGAAGTATGCCCTTTAGTTTCTAAATGTTTGAAAAAATTTCTTTTTAATTTCATCTATTTATTTCTAGTTCAACTACACTGTGGTGAAAGACACATTCTGTATGATTTTAATTCTTTTAAATTTTTGAAGTTTGTTTTGTGGCCCAGGATATGGTGTGTGTTGGTAAATGTTTTGTGGACACTTGAAAATCATATGTGTTCTGCTGTTGCTTTGCAGAGTGTCTATAAATGCCAATTAGATCTGTTGGTGGATAGTACTGTTGTGTTCTACATCTTTAAATCTGTAGGTTTTTGTCTTTTGCCAATTTTGGGATATGTTGAACCATTATTTCTTTAAATAACATTTCTATCGCTGCTATCTTGTTTCTCTCCTTCTTAAAATCCAATAATATGAATATTGGATCTATTGTTATAATATCCCAGATCCCTGAGGCTCTCTGTTCACTTTTATTTTTTTAAATCTATTTCTAGATTGGGTAATTTCTATTTTCTATCTTCCAGTTCATTAATTCCTTCCTTTATCCCTTCAATTTTAAGATTTATGCAAGAAAAAGATGACCACTCATTCTTACCTTCATATATATTTCAGTGATAAATACTCAGATTTTAAATAGTGGGCACCAAACCTGCAGTAGGTCATGTTGGTGGCAGCTTCCATGGAGTCATTGACAGATGCTGGAAAGGAAGCCCATCTGCCTCATCAAATCTCCTCTTCTGTTCATCTCCACCCTTCCCTTACTCAACTGACCTAGCATGAGAAGTGGTTTCATTCCTTCAATCGTAAGAGAAATACTATATTTTCATGCAAGAAAGAAAAATTAGTGTTTCTAAGGTATGACATTTTATAATAGCTCTAGAGTCATTATGAATATAATGGCACCAAACTTAGGCTTCATTTGGCATGGATTAAGAAAAACAGGAATAATAACATGTCTTTAATGGTGTTTACATACTCATTTGGTTATTCAGAAGAATAAAACAGAAATACACACAAGCATTGTAGAGATGATTAAAGACAAATGTCCCCACATAAAAATTTTGTTTTAGGAAAACTAATAATTGTCACATTTAAATTTAACAATCAACTTATAGTAATTACCATAAATTTAGTAAATCAATATAACTTGTTAGGAGATGAGATAGGTCAGATATGGTCACTATACACATATTCCCCAGGGAAGTTTTTCTTTTTAAATTTTGTTATACTTACATTGTAATATAACATAGTTAATGAATCTTCCAAAGAAGTTCAACTTTAAATGGCATAATCTTTTAAACACTTGGGGATATTTCTCATTAACTTTTATTTGCCTTGCTTAGAATATATGATGAAGAGTATTTGAATTTAAACTTTCCAAACATCTCTTACAAAAAGTGACATTTCAATTGTATTTACACTATCTTTAGTACTTGAAATTTTTAAATCATACAGTTATTAGATCTGTTCAATCAGTATACTTATGCCCGTATCATAGAACCATGTATTTAAAAACATATCTTACATTGGATAATTTCTATTCTAACTTGAAGTTTACTGATTCTTTCTTCTATCCTCTCCATTCTGCTGCTGAGCCCATCCATTGCATTTTGTTTTGTTTTGTTTTATATTTAGGTTATTGTATTTTTAAATTCTAAAATTTCTATTTGATTTATATCTTCTATTTCTTTACAGAAACTTTCTAATTTTCTATTTGTTCCAAACATGTTCAAACCTGCTTATTGAAGCATTTTTATGGTAAACTGAGCAAGAAATAGAACACAGAATTTTAAAAAAATGGACAAAGCTCCAAGGAACTGGGGGACTGTAACAAAACATCCAACATTTATGTCATTGAAATTCAAGAAAGAAAGAATGTGAGGCTGAACAAAAATTCCAAAAAATAATTGCTGAAAATTTCACAAATTTGGCAAAAGATATTAAACTAAAGATTCAAGAAGCTGGTTTACCCCAAATAAGATAAACCCAAAGAAATTCATTCTAAGACACACTATAATCAAATTTCTAAAAACTAACAACAAAGAAAAACTCTTGAAAGCAGAGAGAAAAGTAGCAGCTTACCTATAGGGTAAAAATGATCAAGTGGAAGTAGAGTGTTCATCAGAAACCATGGAGGCTAAAAAGAATGGGCACAACATTTTTCAAATACAAAATAAAAAACCTGTCAACCCAGAACTCTACCTCCACTGAAAATATCCTTAAGAAATGAATGGGAAATCCAGACATTCTCAGATGAAGGAAAAGTAAGAGAATTTGTCATCAGCAGGCCTACCCTAAGAGAATGGCTAAAGAAAATTCTTTAAACAGAAAGAAAATGATAAAAGAAAGAATTTTGGAATATTCAGAAGGAATAAAGAACAATGTAAAAAATAAAATATGAATAAATACAAAAAAATAAACATATATCTCACAAAATAGGAAAGGACGTAACAGGTGGAAAACAGCCTTTGGAATGTAATATATTGACATTGTGACTGTGCATGGTAGCTACCTGTAAATAGCAAAGTTGTTTTTCTGCCATTAGCATTATGTATCACTATTAATAGCCTATAATGCATTGCATTTCATAAAATTATCTGCACCACGTTTTTAATCAGATGTTAGATTTGAAAAATTAAAAATATTATTTCTACTTGGTTGTTTAATATGCTGCATTAGTGAATTCAGATGCCAATGAATATTTTTTGGAGGGAAGGGATTTCTTCATTCTACTATACACAATCAAAATGAATCATCATAAACTATATGGTCAGTCCCTAATCCCCTTCAGTCATCAGATTATGCCCTGTTGGATTGTATTCAATTGCCAATCTACAGATATATTACCTTAGCCACCTGTGTTTGAACTTACCCTAAAAGGCAAATTCCTTGCTTTCACAACAGCACCATCTCACACTGTACTCCAAACCATTATCAGCCTATGGGAGATAATTTAGTTGTTCTGTTTCTTTTCTCATTTTTAAAATCAACTTCCAAAAGTCATGGATTTCAGAAAACATTCCCCTGAGATGTTATGTACTAATGATTGAAACTCACCCATGTATGAAGATATAATGAGGGAACTTACATATTTATGTCCAGTGGCTACACTTCAAATGCTTGAAGATTAGCAAGACTATAATGGTCAATAATAAGGCTTCTATAATTTGAGATGTGTGACCCTATATTTAATATTTTTAATGAAAGTAAAATTATCCTGCTAGTATTTCAATCAGGTCTAAGGTGGCAAAGGGAAGCAAGAGTTTTTAAGGTTATATAAACTGTTTAAACAAAAAACACCCAGGTACTCTAATACTTGCCCCCTTGCCACTCTAACTCAAAGCACTTTCTGCTTAATTATCCAGGCAAAAAAGCACATTAATGTAGAAAGTAGTTTTAATTCACTGTTTGTTGCTTTGTAAACATTTTCCCAAATTTTGAAACAAGTTTACTATGAATCTTTTTTTGTATTTACGATATTTATGATGTCATTAAACATGCCCACAAAATAACTCTCTAACAGAATATGAAAAGCAGCTCTCTAATGATATTAACATGCAAATTAAGTTTGGAAAGCTAATTCCAAAGGGATCGGAATTGCATAAATCCCAACAAATTATGATACTGGAATTCTGTAAATATGAATCTATAACATATATATTTAAAATAGCTGATGTTAGAGCTTAGATTACCCTGATTACAAGCCTTGTTTTTCTTATTATTTTTAATTGACACATACTAATTGCATGCATTAATGGGGTATGGAATGATATTTTGACACGTATATACAATGTATAAAGATCAAATCAGGATAATTAGCAAATTTACCACCTCAAACATTTATCATTGATAAATTCAACAAATTTATTTTCCAAATTATCCTTTAATTGAAACAGCTCATTTTTTCCCTTTTGAAAAGCATTATCAAAACCATTTGGGCATATCAGTTATCAGCTATCTCTACTAATATTGCTACTATCAGATTTGAAGTTTATTGTTCACACCTGCAGACAATTGCCAACAATAATATTCTGTGTTAAAACTATGATAAATATAATATAAATTCAAACACTTTTAACTATACCACCTTAGCTTATAGAAAGTTTGTTCTTTTGGCAAAGATCATTTTTTCTTTTGTGTTGTGATTTATTATCCTTTAGTCCAAAATACAGTTTTTATGATCCTCCGCAGGCCCATTGCCCTTTTAACATCTTTAATTTTAAAACAAACTTTTACTTCTCTATCCTCTCATTCAACATACCTTCATGAATCTTATTCCCTTGGTATGGCTGAGTTGATTTCAGTATTTCACAATGAAATATTAAAAAATTTCCTATACTTGCTTGCATATTGCTGTACTGTTTTCAACAATGCCTTGTAGCATAAATTGCTCCACAGACTGACTCAATTACCTTTGCACTCCTTTGAGGGGATAGTTTTGGAATTCAGTCTTTGAGGTTTGTTCTGTCCCTTGGAGGGCTTGATTGTCTCTTTTCCTGGTTCTTTCTGGTAACTTACTGTCTTATGGTTTGGCTTGTATCTCTAATGAAGCGGCAAGTCTCCTCTTAATTGTTTTCCCCCAAATCATCCTGTGATTTGGGGAGAACTCTTGGGCAAGAACTTTACCACACTCTGTTTCAAAGGAAGCTCCTTTGGGAAGAGCTTAGGAGATCTCTATTTTATAGCTTCCCTTTACCCTTAGCAAATTCTCTAAGCCATGGCTCTAGGGTTGGTAATAGGAACCGTGTCACACTCCTCCCTGATTGATTTCCCTGCTTTAGAAGCTGAACACTGGGCTGGTGTGGTAAGCCTCTAGTCTTCTTGGCTTGCATCTTATAATGTGCCAACCACTCTACAAATAGGCCAGGGAAAGAGTGTTTAGGACCCCTGCATTTCTAGTATGCTGTGACAGCAGTAGAGCCTGTACATCCGCAACCTTTCACCTGCACTCACCAGGAACTTAACCCCTGAAACAGGCAACGGTGAGGTGAGGAGAGATGGGATGAGAATTTCTGATATTCTGCCCCTCCCAGGAATATACCATAGTCCATGACTGGGAGCTGTGTGGATAAGGGGCTGTGTTTTTGGCTGCACCATCCTGGAGTGGAGTTTCTGTTATATTGGGTGGGGAGGGGTGTGAGGGTCATGGTTCACATGCCTCAAACTATCACTGGTTTTAAGGCATTTTGGTAGATTTTCCTGAATAAATGTTTCTTTACTTGTATGTTCTTAGAACATAAGCATATAGCAAGTATTAAATGGTTGTATTGTTCCCCCTTATTTTCACTAGTCTCTCTGGGACTTTTGGTCCCTGGAGTTCCTTGCAATAACATTTGATATGTGGAACTCACATGTACCTCCTTCTGCTTCCACATTCTGATTATATACAGAATGAGCATCATAAAGATGTTTAAACAAAGAAAAACACATTTCCCCAGATAATTGAGCATTTGATAATACATATTTAATTGTGGTTTCTCTATGGATGAGAGCAAACCCTATGTTTTCGGTAAACCAGAACAAACAACCTATGACATTGCACAATCCCACCTTCTGTGTGTGTGTGCGTGTGTGTGTCTTTGTATATATGTTTGGGTCTCTCTTCCCCACAAATTTTTAGTTTCTCGAAGGCATGGTAGTGCTTATTCATCTTTGTATTGCCTGACACATATCACCAAGCCACTATTGTAGGCTTTTATATGCTAGTCAGAAATTTGTTTAATAGATAACAACTGTCTTGCTAGTTGTTTGTCAATTTAACTAGATTTTAGTTGTATACAACCACTGAGTATTACACTTTGAAACAATGTAGAATAATTTGAGAGGAAAATAAAGAGGCTTCTTTTGGTTAATTGTGAGTTGAAGGTACACAAAACCGACTGCATATTTTAAAATTCTGTCATCTAGATTTTCTCCATGAACGTCCGTATGACTATCCTCGTAGTTGAGTTATAACTGGGGCTGAACTGAAACTACAACAATCTCCTTATCCTCCTATAGGCATGCCTCATTTTGTTGTGCTTTACTTTATGGCACTTCACAGATGTTGTGTTTTCTCCAAATTGGAATTGTGTGGCAACTCTGCATTAAGCAAGTCTATCAGTGCCATTTTTCCCAACAGCATGTGCTCACTTTGTGTCTTTGTATCATAATCTGGTAATTTTTACAATATTTCAGGTTTTTAAATTATTGTTATATCTATTATGATGAGTTGTGATCATGATATTTGATATTATTGTGATGGTTTTGTGGCACCATGAACCATGCTCATATAAGATGGCGAACAATTGATAAATATTGTGTGTGTTCTAACTGCTTCACCAACCATCCTTTCCCCTGCCTCTCTTCCTCTCTTGGGCCTGCCTATTCCCTAAGATACAATAGTATAGAGATTAGGTTAATTAAAAACTCTGTAATGGCCTGTAAGTGATTAAGTGAAAAGAAGAGTCATACATCTCTCACTTTAAATCAAAAGCTAGAAAGGATTAAGCTTAGTGAAGAGGGCATGTCAAAAACCAAGATAGGCTGAAAGCTAGGTCTTGTGCCAGCTAGCCAAGTTGTAAATGCAAAGGAAAATTTATTGAAGGAAATTAAAAGCCCTACTCCAGAGAAAACATGAATGATAAGAAAGTGAAACGGCTTTATTACTATTATGGATATTTAGCGGTATGAATAGAAGATCAATCCAGCTGCAACATTCCCCTGAGCCAAAGCCTAATCCAGAGCAAGGCCCTGACTTTCTTCAATTCTATGAAGATCAAAGGAGGTGAGAAAACTACAGAAAACATGGTTGAAGCTAATCAGAGGTTGATTCATGAGGTTTAAGGAAAGAAGCCATGTCCATGACCTAAAAGTTCAAGGTGAAGTTACAAATGCTGATGTAGAAGCTACGGCAAGTGATCCAGATGATCTATCTGAGGTAATTGATGAAGTTGGCTGTGCTAAACAAAAGATGTTCAATTTAGATGAAACACCCTTCTATTGGAAGAAGATGCCATCTAGGGACTTTCATATCTAGAGAGTAGCAGGCAATGCCTGGCTTGAAAGCTTCAAAGGACTCTCTTGCTGGGGGATAATCAAGCTGGTGACTTAAAGTTGAGACCAATGCTCATTTACCATTTCAAAAATTCTAGGACCCTTAGGAAGTATGCTCAATCTACTTTGCCCAAGCTCTATAAATGGAACAACACAGCCTAGATAACAGATCATCTATTTACAGCATGGTTTACTGAATATTTTAAGCCTGCTGTTGAGACCTACTTCTCAGAAGGAAAAAAAAAAAAAAAAAAGATTCCTTTCAAAATATTACTGCTCATTGACAATGCACCTAAGTCACCCAAGAGCTCTGACAGAGGTATACAGGAAGATTAATGTTGTTTTTATGCATGCTAACACAACATTCACAGTGTGCCCCATGGATCAAGGAGTAATTTTGACTTTCAGAGTCTTATTATTTAAGAAATACATTTTGTAAGGTTTTAGCTGCCATAGATAGTGATTCCTCTGATGGATCTGGGCAAAGTATATTGAAAACTTTCTGGAAAGGATTTACCATTCTAGATGCCATTAAGAACATTATGAATCATGGGAGGAGGTCAAAATATCAACATTAACAGGAGTTTGAAAGAAGTTGGTTCTAACCTTTATGGTTGACTTTGAATGATTCAAGACTTCATTGGAGGAAGCAACTGCAGATGTGGTAGAAATAGCAAGAGAACTAGAATTAGAATTGGAGCCTGAAGGTGTAACTGAATTGCTGCAATTTTATGATAAAACCTGAACAGATAAGGAGTTGCTTCTTATGAATGAGCAAAAAATGTGGTTTCTTGAGATTGAATTTGCTGGTGAAATTGCTGTGAACATTGTTGAAATGGCAACAAAAGGCTTAAAATATTCCATAAACTCAGTGGATAAAGTATCTGCAGGGATTGAGAGGATTGACTCAAATTTTGAAAGAAGGTCTACTGTGGTTTAAAAGCTATCAAACAGCATCACATGCTACAGAGAAATATTTCATGAAAGGAAGAGTCAATTGATGTGGAAAACTTCATTGTTGTCTTATTTTAGGAAGTTGCCATAGCCACCCAACCTTCAGCAACTATCACCCTGATCAGTCAGCAGCCATCAACACTGAGGTATTAATCTCCACCAGGGTCTTATGATGCTCTGAATGCTCAGATGATCATTAGTGTTTTTTAGTAATAAAGTATTTTAATTAAGGCATGTACATTATTTAGACATAATGTTATTGCACACTTAATAGACTGCAGTATAGCCTAAACATAACTTTTATATGCACTGGGAAATCAAAACAATTGTGTGTCTTACTTTATTGAGATAAATGCTTGACTGTGGTCAGTGGTAACCCAACCCACAATGTCTTTGAGATAAGCCTGTTCAAGTTCAGAAGGAATGCAGAGCCCATGGACATATGTACAAATGAAGCATTTTTTTGGTGAAGAATTAGGTGGCTGAGAAAACAGGTTCAGCAATATCAAACCCTAAAAAATTGATATAATTTCCAAAAATTACCTATTTTGGACTTAAACATTTTTAATACATTGTGCTAGCTTGTATTTCAATTGACAGCTATTCTTTTGAAATCATATTTAATAAAAATGAATAAAATAACAATAAAGTGACATGAAAACTAAATTATAGTCTAGTGGATCCAATGAAGATTGTTCCAAGCTATAGAGTTATATTTATCCGAGGGAGGATTTTAATAGAACATGGGAATCACCAACACAATGTTGAGCACAGCAGTTTAAAAAATGCCTGTTTAGCTGTATGTATTTGACCCAGGTAACAAATGCTGGAAAAAAAAGTCTCATCCTTTTTTTCTGTGAAAATCTGGAAAGAACTGATGGTTTGATATTCTCGAAATATGGTAATTGGCCTAGAAAACCTGCAAGCAAACAAGTCAAGGGTATGGTGACAATCTTTATTTTAGTATAAAAATGAGGACAAGTCCCAGTTGGGAGATTTTAATTAAAGTCATCTCTATCAGGATAATTAATGTTTTTTTGCTTATATATGAGTAAGTTTAAATATTGCAAAGGTACTATTCAAATTGTTATATAAGGTTTTAATGCCCTGAAGCTATTTATTTAATAATTAATTATTTTTATAATCATTTATATATCTATATCTGTTAGTTTCATCCAGACACCATGAATGAACAACAAAATTCTGTTTACTCTCTGTTAGTGTCACGTAGTCACTTTTTGTATTCTGTCCAGGTTGTATGGTTACTTTCTGAAAGTGATGCCCTGTAGTGTCTAAATTTTTTATTACCAGATTCTAGAAGTATAAATATGTGCCATAATAATTTTAAAGGAAAAATATATTTCATCAAAACTTATAGATTGTCACTCATGAACTCCTCAACCACAGATTATAGAAATCTTAGTTAAACGTGGCCAAAATAAAAAAAGCATTAAAGCATATTAGGGTGTGATTAGGAAGAAGAGAGAACATGAAGGAAAAAGTGGTGGGCAAATTCAGAATGACATATGTTGACTACTGTGAGAATTCATAGGAGCCAGTAAATGAAGCCATTTTTATAATCTACAAAGTGTGCTACGTTATTAGTGTAATTGGAATAGAATGTTTAAAATATTTTCTTCCCTTGAACACTTGGATCTCTATGAGAGTGTTACTCATATAAAATTCCAACACCGTGTATGTAAAATATAAATACCTTTCTAAGATTTAGTTTGTTATAATACTTATTAACTATAGAATGTAAAAAAAGTCCATCCTAGGTTAGTTAAATGAAATGAAGTTGATCCAGTGTCATCTTAATAGATACATTGCTACATTTAAAAATAAAATACAAACACTTCTAAAATAATTTGTAGTATTTTAAGATTTTTAGGATTTATTCAAACCTTTTCAATATCCTTTATCAATAGGCTAAAGCAGTAGATCCATAAAAAAGATGGAAAATGCTGATGTATGTGCTGAATTGAATTCCCTTATTATATTCCCTAGGAATATAAGGGGATCTTATTAGGTCTATCAACCAGTTTCTCAACTTATCCATTTATTATTTTAATAATATTTAATAGCCATTTCCATATATCATTATGATCACACCATATGCACAGAATATTAGAAAAGGAAGTCACTTCAGCAGTCATATACGGCATTCCTCTAGTTTGTACATGAATAAATTGATGTTCAAATAGAGTACATGACTTACTCAAAGTTATACACCTAGAAAGCAAAGTTATACACTGTAGAAACTTCTTAAACTGTTGGGTTAACCTGTTACAATGTATATTCCATTATGGGTCCTCCCTAAGAAAACACATGCTTATTTGTAAAGTAAAATTTGATCTATGTGATGCAAAGTTTTACAAGTATTGGCACATAGTGTAGTCATTTATCTACCATGACAGACATGATATAAACAGTTCCACTACCCCAATTATAGGCACACTGCTCATTTGTAGTTAAGTCCTCCTCCCACACTCCTAACCCCTGGACACAACTGATCTGTTTTCTCTCCCTATAGTGTTGTTTTTTTCAGAATGGCCTACAAATAGGATCACACAATATGCAATATTTGGCATCTAGCTCCTTCTGTTTTATAAGATGCATTCAAAATTCAACTGTTTTGTTGCATAAATCAATAGTGCACTCCTTTTCATCACTATATATACCACAGTTAATCATTGACCAACTGGAAGACATCTGGTTTGTTTCCAGTTTGGGGTAGTTATGGATAGAACTACTACAAATATTTGCATATAGGTTTTGAGGTAAGAAAAGTTTCATTTCTCTCTCAGAAATACCTAAATGTTGGATTGCTGCACCATATAAGTGAATATTAAACTTTATAAAAAACACCAAACTGTTTTCCAAAATTACATTTCTTTAAAAAATGTTCACATGTTCCTTATGCTCTCAATCATTGTCAGGTTTTTATTTTTTTTATTTTTTATTTTTTTTTGCCACTTTAGTAGAAGTATAGTGGTATCTTTGTGGTTTAATTTCTATTTCCCTAAAGAATAATATTGAACATATTTTATCCAATTATTTACCATATGTTGATCTTCTTTTTTTTAATTTCAGGGTATTGTGAGGGTATAAACATTATGTTTACACTTTATGTCTTTGCCTCACCCAAGTGCGGGTTAAAGGCATGCCCCTCCCCCCTACAGTGCTCCCCATGTCCTTTAGTTGCGGATTCACTCCCCCCCTCCCAAATCCCCCGTAATCCCTGGAGAGTATTCCTGCCATGTGATCACCCTAGTGTTGATCAGTTAGTACCAATATGATGGTAAGTACAAGTGGAGCCCATTCTTCTGATCTTGTGGAGCCTCACCTTGGATATTGGGCATAAGTTTAATCCAGGAAAGTATAAGAGGTTCTAGATCACTGTTGTTTCTTATGATTGAGTAATATTCCATTGCATACATATACCAAATTTTAATAATCCACTCATGGATTGACAGGCACTTGGGTTGTTTCCACATCCTTGCAGTAGTGAACTGTGCCGCCATAAACATTTGGGTGTAGATGTCTTTGGTAAATTGTCCTATTCAATCTTTAGCCATTTTTTGTGGGCTTTCTGCTTTAGAGCAGTTTTAGATTTGAACTGAAGTTGAGCAGAAAGTCCAGAGAGTCCTTGTATTCTCCTTTCCCACACATACTCACATCTTCCTCCACCATCAACATCCTGAGCTTGGGTGTCAATATGTGTTACAAGAGATAAGCCTACAATTCGTATGCCTGATAAACATAAGTATAATCAGTACTCTAGAATTTGTAATGCTTTTTGTACCGTAACTGTGAAGGATCAGTCATGTGCAAAGGATGAATGATAGAACATGCCTAAATTTTGCAGTCTCTGACATGGGATATGTTAAATCAAAGTAAATTGGTAAAAGCTATAAGGACTTCTTGAAATAAGATTGGGCATAATATTGCACTGCTAGTTTCTATTAGCATTCTTCCATGGATTAGCCACTATAGGTTTAGTTAATTTATAGCAAGGAGATTAGAGCTGAACCATAGCTAATAACTGGCTCTGCAACAAAAATATGAATCATAGGCAAATGGTACAGACCATGTATATTCATCTAAAATCTACACCATTACTAATTCAAACACTGTTAAAAAACAAAGTATTGCCACCTTTGGACATCACAGTTCCAAAAATATTTTTGTTGAGAATATTCTGCAATGTGAGAATCTCATTATTTGCACCAGAGGACATTCTAATTAGTGGTCCAGTTTTACTGGACTTGATGTAATTTTTAAGATGAGGTAAAAAGCCAAAATTTTAGTATTGGAAGCATATCATTAGGTTATGTAAATGTTTGTTGAAGTTGAATCAATAATGATGTTATCATAACTGTCATATAAAGTCTTAATATTTTGGAATTTTTTTAGGAAATATTAATTGAACAATATTAAAGTTACACATTAGATGCATCCCTTCTTGATATTATTTTTTTCTATTGCACAAACCTCTACCAAACTCTTTTTCTGGATTTATTTCAAGGTTGACAAAGTTAGGTTATGAATTTCTTCTTCCTTACTATTTACTTCCTTTGTGTATGCTTTTTTCTCAGCATAATATCATTAACCCAGTGAAAGTTCATCCTCTACTATGAGGTCTACATATTTCAGCCTCGGCCAGCTGTCTGCTCTACTGGTGTGTTGCATTCTGGGCTTGCCTCTCCTATGGCCATTAAGGCTTAAAAACTGCAGTTTTCTTCCCATATGTTGCATAGTTCACTGATGCCTTGCATGAAGTTATTTGTTTCACACATTTTATTTTTAATTATTAACTTCTTCAATAAAATTAATTTTCTTTCTGAGCCATATTGCGAAAGAACAAATATATTCTCTTCCAGATTCTATATTTAATTTAGGTTTCTGGTCTTGGGACAATTCACTACTTCCCTTTGTATTTCAGTTTACTTACCTATAAGCTAGGGGTTTGAGTAAGATTCTTTTAAGGGTGGTGTTAATCGAAACTGGAGGAAGTTTTCAGCACTCTTCACATAGGCAGTTAAAAGATCTGGAGTTAGAACTCCTATGATTAATATTTCTCTTTAAAAGTGTTCATTGATTAGGTATTGCTACAAGTCTCTGACATATTGAATTTGCATATTTACATGTTTCCAAAATTTGCTTACCAACAAATTTAATTATTACAATATATTGAATAGGCAAAGCAACAGAAGCTCACAGAATACAGAAAATGTGCACACACACATACACAAAAGTCTTTATAGATGACTAAACTCTGAAAGAAAAATTCAGAATAGATTTTATATATTTAATATGCAATGCCTTTTAGTAATATCATTAACATTGCAGAAGCTAATAGAGAAAATGTATTACTTTGACCAGCATGTCATTGTCAAAAGAAGATTATTATGTACTAAGAAGAAAACATTATGATGTGTTACTATAATATTTGAAGTGTCACAATAAATATTAGAAGAAATGTATCATTGTAATCACTTTTTTCTTGGACTTAGGAATGCATTAATATATCAGGGAAAATGCAGTCTATTAAAGAATGTCATTACAACATATATACAGAAAATGAATGGCTCAGTAAATCTAAAATTGCTTATTTTATCAATACAGTAAATATTTTATCTAATTAATATGTAGGTTGATCCATTGAGGCATTGTCTAGAGCACCAGTTCAACTGGTCTCTATTAGATATTTATATTCAAGTACAGAAAGTCTCCAACAAATTGCTAGCTGTGTATTCATTTAATTAGAATTTTTCTAAATGTTTATTTGGAATGGACTGAGGTGACTTTCTAATTTAACTCAATGTTACACTGAATACGAAGTGTTAGTAATATATTTCATGAAGATATTATCTTTTCATTACAGAATTATTATTTTTAATGCATAGCTGTTTTCAATTCAATGCATTTTTACCTTTTATTTTTATTCTAATATCTCAATTCCCTTTGGTCTGAGTGTGTGTTTGCGTAAGTGTTTGAGTGCCCACTTGCTATTAAATGTGCTTATGCCAGTGTTTTCATTTTTGAATTTGAAGGCAGTGTTAATTAAACCTAATAGAAATGATTAAGGAATTCATACTTTATTCTTAAAAATTAATGTAGCACAATTATTAGCTAATTATTTGTCTACTTTAAGATTTACCTGTTGCCAAACTTCATCTTACCTCTAAAGTATATTTCTTCTGGGCATGTTTAAGATTTTTGTTTTCTCTGTCTCCATTTCTCTATGTATCTGACCCGTGAGTTCTTATTTACCAAATTAGTAGAATTTGGGGAAGTAATAGTTGGAGAAGAAAATACATTTAACCTTACAAAACTAATATAAAGTCATAACTTTCCCTATTAGCTCATAACCATGCAAATTAGACTGAAATCAATGAGACCTTTTTTATCAACATCCCAAACTGAAATTTCATCAGGCTATATCCTTTTCTGAAGTTCAATATAAGTTACATTACAAAATCAACTTCTGGTTTTAACAACAACAACAACAACAAAGATTTCATTTACATAGACTGACTGCACTTTTACTTCTCATGCCAGAAATTACTTATTACAAGTTTCTATGGTTTGAATGTGTCCTTCAAAAAGCATGTGTGGGAACTTAATTCCCAATGCAACAATGTTGGTAAGTGGGTCATAATGGGAGGTGTTTAGGTCATGAGAGCTTTTCCAGTCAGGTTTGAGTTAATCTTATAAATTAGCAATATTTATTACAGATAACATAGAAAACATAAATTTGCTTAAATATTACAGTCATAGCATTTGTTGAAAATTCTTTCTCTCCCTCTTTCTTTCCCCCTGAGATAACAGGGATTTTTCTCTTAAGTTACTGTGAAGTTCTTTCCATGGCCAATTAATATATATCTAATATATGATTTTATACATGCTAATATATAATAAAGTTATATGATATATATATGTATCTATCTGCATTTAGTCTGTGTATTAGTCCATTTTCTGGTGCTTACAACAAAATACCTGAAATTTATAAAGAAAAGAAATTTATTTCTTATAGTCATGGACTGAGAAGTCCCAGATTGAGGGGCCACATCTAGTGAAAGACTTTTTGGGACTCTACAGCGTCCCAAGGTGTTTCAGGGTACCACGGGGCAAAAGGGATGAACATGTTAACATATTTGGTTAGGTCTCTCTTAAAGCCACAAGTTCCCTTCTTGCGCTCAACCCCTTAATCCATTAATGCATGAATGAATTAATCCATTTATGAGGTCAGACCTCTCATGACCCAATCACCTCTTAAAGGCCCCAACTTTCAGTACTGCCCCATAGGGAATTAAACTTCAATATGAATTTTGGCGGGGACAAATATTCAAACCATAGTAGCCCATTTCTTTTTATTGTTGTTGTTGTTGTGGTGGTTATTGTTTTAAAGAGAGCTCTGAAGGAGCTGTCAAACCATACATCTTTGTAAATTTGTGACATGGTTTGCATGGCATATATTTTCATAAATGGAAAGTCAGATTAAAAGATATGTACATTTTCAAGTCTTTAAAACAAGTGGCCAAATTGCCACCTACCAAGAATTTTTATAAAAATTTCTCTTCCAGTAGTTCATGTGTGACTATTTCCCCATAACTCTCCCAATTCTGATGATTATTTTCTCTTTAAATTTCCCTTTCCTCATAGATAAAATTTTACACTGTTTTAACATACATTTCAATAAAAATAAATTAGTTTAGGAAGGTTTTCATTCTTTTAATTTTTACTTATTCCTTATTTTGGTTTTAATTGCTTATTCATGTTCTTTCTGTAGAGAAAAAGATTTTCAAACCACAGTTTTTAAAATTATTTAAAAGGTAAATCACTTTGAAAAATTGAACAATCACTAGTATAAGAAAATCCCTAATATAACAAGCACAGAGCTTGCATTAATAGCACAAAGTTCAATTCCCTATGCTTTCACATCCTTTTGGCAAGTGATACAGTAATTGATATTTTATTCTTTTGGTTGTTTTTGTTGCTGTTAAGAGTCACATATAGTTATTATTATGTGCCAGGCTACTTAATCCCAATTATTATTTTACAAAGAAATATCTTGGGGCACAAAAAGATTAAATGAGTTGTCTAGAATCACTCAATGGGTTATTAGTGAAGTCAGGATTTAAACTCCACTTCATGCTTTAATTTCTGTATGGTAATCATACTGTTTTTTATGTGCTGTTTTATAATAAATATACAGCAAAAGAACATTTTTTATAAAACACACTGCATTGTTTTATACTGGACTATGTTTTCCCCATTAGACCATGAGTTATACAAACCATGTTTTTATCTACCCATATAATCCTAGTCTCCAGCCAGGATCCAGAGAAGAGTAGGAGAAAAATAAAAGGTAGTTAAAAGAACATTTATATTCCAGGGAATCAGATGATGCCTATATAATAAGTGAGTGAATTTTGAAAATATACAGAGAGTTATAGTCTCAAAAATAAGAAAGGGAAGAGGAGTTTTAACTTGGGAAAGAAAGGATACAACAAAACTAACTTTGTATTTTCAAAATCTGATTTCTAATTTCTATGTTGATAAATCAAAGAAAAGGTAACTGAAAATTTAGGGAGTTTTACAACCTCTCTTTATAGTAAACATTTTAGTTTGCAGTATTACCTTTGGTAATATATCTTATACATAGCATCAATGAACATCACAGTAACCTCAACTTGGTATGGTATCAAGAGTAATGATACTTCTAGATTTTGCTTAAAAAAATGCCAGGGGTAATATTTGTTATTTTTCCTACTGGATTTATCCTTCCTTTTTCATTTCTCACTCAGGATTTAAAATAATGCTCCCTTAAAAATATTTTTGAAAATCACCTTGGTCATACATAATTTTTTTTAAATTTTGTCAAGAATTAAAAATATACCCTTTGTGCGGTGTGCACCATCTGGGGGATGGACACTCTTGAAGCTCTGACTCGGGTGTGGCAAGCGCAACATACGTAACCTAAACATTTGTACTCCCATAATAAGCTGAAATAAAAAAAAAATTAAAAAAAATAAAATAAATATTACCATTTGCCATTTAATTTCATGCCCTTGTTTTATCATGCTGACAAAAAGAAAGATATTTCTTTCTATGTTCGTCAGAGAAATATGAAATATTTAACATAGGCATTTTGCTTATAGGAATATGGGTTATACCTTGTTCCAGGATAGTATATATAGTTTCTCCCCTGCATCATTTATTAATTTTATAGTTTTCCATCGATGAGTATAACATAACGTATACATTTTATAATGATCAAATTTCAAATTGTTATCAATTTTATTCAAATTATTTGGCAATAAATAATATATATTTATATGTATCTATATCATCACCTGTATCTATTTATGAATTGACAACTATTACATATATATATCATTGATACCAATATTGATAATTCTTTAGGTGCCTATCTTATTTCTGTAGAACAGTTTCCTGTAAGTGAGAATATTAAGTAGCCAAATTAATTTTAATATATAAATTTTACAATTAAATTCCTCTTTAAAACATTATGGGAGATCATTCCTTCACCAATAACATCTGAGATTTCTTCTTTTTCCATGTACTTGCAAGCAATAAATATTATATATATATATAAATATATATAACTATTATTATTTGTGATGATCTTATAAATGAAAAACAATGTTTCATTATTTAGTTTCTATTTATTTATTCAGAAGCCTATGTCTATTTGAGTATATTTTATGTTTTGTAAGTTCTGTATCCATATTATTTACTCATTTTTTATTAGTTTATTTTTAATAGTTACTGTTAGGAAATAATATGTATAAAGAAAACATTAAACATTGGTTATATATGTTACATTTTCTTCCAGACTCTTTCAGATTTTTGTTTATTTAGAATGCCTTTCAGTTTATATAACCTTAAATTTTTAAATTAAATTTATTTTAGAAGTTTTGTGCAATATAAAGGGACATGAAACAAAACAAGCAATAGTAATATTTTAAAGTAGGACATAATACAATTTATACTATTATACACGCATACACAAGAAAGCTATATTTGAAAAATTAGAAAAGCTCAATAAGTGCTTAGTATTACTATCTGTTTTAGTTAAATGGTTTAAGTAATAAAACATACCCAGCTGTGAATTTTAGTCTTGCGACTTACTATTCATCAGACTTTCAGTAAGTTATTTCACCTCTGAGCTTTTGTTTTTTTCTTTTTAAAAATTTATTTATTTATTTATTTTTATTTCTGCATATTATGGGGGTACAAATGTTTAGGTTACCTTGCTCTCGTCCCCCCCTCGCCCCGCCCTGCAGTCAGAGCTTCGAGCATGTCCATCCCCCTTTTGTTTTTTCATCTTCGTCATGGTCATGACTGTAGTTCCAGTCTCATAAGATTACTGCAAGAACAAAGAATATAGTAAATACCCAGATGTTAATGATGTTTATTCAGTAAAGATAAAAATAGAGAGTTCAAACATTCTGTTTACTAGCCATGACCAGATAGAAAATACATATGTTATTGGAAACTTGACTTTAAGGGAAACAAGGTATTGGAAACCGATTTTACCATAGGCTAATTGATATAAACAAGAGTTAAGTTCCCATGGCATAGTTCTGGTCATAGAAACATCACCAAAGTTCTAAATAAAGACTCCAAACCTTTCTAATATTAAACATTGAAATAAATGTCAGCTATACATACATTTAAGAAATATTAACAAAAACAAGTAAGATAATTATTTACTCTATTCCAGTTCAAGGTCATGGGTGGCGGGAACCTATCCCAGAAGCTCAAGGCTCAACGCGGGAACCAACCTTGGACAAGATGTAATTCTATCTGAGCACACGTTTACACATTCACTGACAGTGACTCACAGTAGACCCATTTAGACACACCAACTCACTTAACAAGCATAAGGGATGTGGGAGAAAGCTGAAATACCTGGAGAAAACCTGCACAGATATGGGAAGAACATGCAAACTTCACACAGACAGTGGCCCCAGCCAGAAGTGATTTTTCTAAATCAACATTCCGAGGAAACCACTTTGAACAAAATGACATGCTTCAACAGCATGGAGGTTCCTCAGAAAACTAAAAATAGAAATACCATGTGATCTAGCAATTCCACTGCTGGGTACATATCCAAACAAAAAAATGAAATTATTAATAATATATTGAAGAGATATCTGCACTGACACATTTATTGCAGCACTATTCACAATAGCCAAAATATGGAATCAACCTAAGTTTCCATCAAAGTATTAAAAAAGAAAATGTACTATACAGACACAGTGGAATATTATTCAGCCATAAAAAATAATGAAATCCTATCATTTGCATCAATGTGGATGAAACTGGAGGATGTTATGTTAAATGAAATAAACTAGGCACAGTAAAACAAATATCACATGTTTTCACTTATATGTGGGAGCGAAAATAATTGATGTCATGGAGGTACTGAATAGAATGGTGGTTACCAGAGGCTAAGAAGGGTAGTGGGGAAGGGGAGGATAAAGGGGAACTGTTTAATGGGTACACAAATAGGTGGAAGAAATAAGTTCTAGTGTTCAGTAGGGCAAAATTATAACTATAATTATAGTTAACAATTATTTATTGTATATTTTAAAATAGCTGTAAGAGATTTGGAATGTCCCCAACACAAAGAGATGATAAATGTTTGGAGGTGATGTATATCCCAGTTACCCAGATCTGATCATTACACATTGTATATGCTTGAATTAAAACATCGCATGTACCCCATCAGTATGTACAACTATTATGTATTCAAAAAGTTAAAAATAACTAAAATAAATATTTTTGGAAAAATGATGTCATCCAAGGACCTGTTGTACAATGGAATTATAAATTTCTGTTACCAAAATAATGTACATGCATACATACATAAAATTAACCTACCATAAAAAATAGTCAATGAAAGGTCTATCCTTTGTTGGGAAGTAAAATATGAATAAATAAATACATATTCCATGTTCCTTATTAGAAAGATTAGAGATTATTTTTAAAAATATTTTAACAACTTTAATGCAATTCTAACTAAAATACTAATGATAAAAATGCTTAGAAATTTGAGAAATATTTATAATTCTTTTTAGAGAATAACTAGAAGAATAGACCCTCAAATAAAGTTTTGCAATTGGACAAAATAAGAAAGTACATAGTTTAGGTAAGTTTGTCTTATACTTAACAACTATTCAAAAATAAAAACGGAAGTTGTTTATTTGTCCCCAAAATGTCTTAGGAAATAGAAGAAAAAATACAACAAATATTATAAAAATAAGCAGAATCAAAATACATTGACATTTAAAAATATTTTAAAAGAAAAATAAATTGGATGAACACAACAGAAAAAATACGGTAACAGATCAAATATGCTAGGAAAAAAGGTAAATATGATGAGGAATCCTCAAGAGAAGGAAAAAGTAACATTAACTTCAAAATAAAAAAAACCTATATTACTGTGAATTTTAAATAACATGTTGCTAATCTCATTATTTAATTATGTATCATTTATTTAGGTAATTAGTTCTTACTTCTTTCCCACTCTCCCTAATCTGGCTAGTCAATTTTCTCTTCTTCTGAATTATTTTGGTGCATTAGTCACATTGGTTGGATTTTATCTTCATTGAATTCCACTGCATGTAAATCTGTATTCACAGCAGAGAAGTGTGCAATAGTCATGGGAGACAAGCAATCCAAAAAAACAAAGATGTTCTTGGTGGAACAATTTAAAAAGGACTCTGCTTTCAATCTTCACTTAGCGTAACTAGGATCCTTAGCATAGAATCACAGACACCCCTTTAGTATAGCAAAACCATGATTTACAATGTATAATGCTCAAAAAATAAGAAGATTGATATATTAATGTCAAATATTTTTTTCTTAGATATTACACATATCTAGTTAAATTAGGTAAAATTATGTCTCACATTTTCTTTACAAATATTTATTTTACAACTAATGCTTTTATTGTTCTATTAAGATCTTCAGGATAGTTAAAAACACATGAAACCATTTATATCTATTTTATATATGGTTCAAAAAACCCTAGTCGGATAAATGATATTTCACTGGCTCCCACAGCTTGAACTTTGTAGGAAGACTGGGGTGCTGCCAATTTAAGTTGTTCAGTAAAAAAAGTCAGCAAGACAACAAAAAGAATTTAAGACATTTTGCTATAAATATATTACCCCGTTGTGAAAATTGCTCACTGTGCCATTTAGTTTTAATGTTAAAATAAGTTTTCATTTTAAAAAAACAGTAACGATGAAATTAACAAGTACAAATAATAACCGTGTACTTATTGAATTGTCACTATCATTAACCTGAATTAGCCTCAGGTTACTCACATTCAAAATAAATCTGGGCTAGATAATATCATTTCATATTAGTCTAGCTCTCTGCCATTTTTGGAAAAATATATAAATAAGGAACTGACATTTTAAAATCAGGTACAAATTTTACTTCTGAAGTAATACAATAATGCATGATTATTCAAGAAAGCTTTTTATTTTGATAACTCTAACATAGTATTTCTGAAAAATTATGAGTGTCTCTAATTTTGCAATACTTTCTATGAAAAAGGGATTCAAATAAGCTTGAGAAATAGAGAGTTATAATGTCTATTGTTATTTTATAGGCTTAGATAAGTTCTGCAATACAAAAAAGGACTTTAACTTTATTTAGTTTGTTATTATCTAAATATTTTGGGAGGACGCATAACCCCTGTGCCACAGATCTAATGTCCCTTGGAGCAAATGCTGTGACTTGCAGTTATACTTCCAGGACCCAATAACTTAGGTATGTCTCCCAGTGGTTGTGTTTATTTTTAAAGACATTTAATATTCTGTTTGTGTCTATTTACAGTTTCTTATACATGATTAAAAATTACAGATGATTTTTAAAACCCACAAAACAGAAGAAAAATGATATCTAAAATCAATAGCAATAACACAGATTAGTGAGAAACATCTAAATTTTAGCCATAGTCCTATTCATTGCTCTGAATTTAGTTAAAAGTCTAGAAATGTATAATATTTCAGATAAAGTGTAATATTGACAAGAGTAATAATTCTGAGTTATGATCAATACAGTGATGTTTGGAATTCAGTAAAAATATGAAAATTTTATAATCCTTGAAAAAATATCACAATTCTAAATTATTTTAATCTTTAAAAACATATCATTATGTTCAAAATATATGATTTTGACCATTTTTTTCTAAGTCATTTTTGCACATTCAATTTGTTACATAAATAAATATTCTTCACAAATATAACTAATTTTTTTCCTAAACAGTTTCCCATTTTATTTTTACCAATTTGGACAAATGATTTTTCTTACTCCCATGATACAGCAATGTCTGGTACCAAGTAGGCACTTAATAAATATTTGATAAGTTAATCAATGCTCCTGATTAAAATTAGATAATTGATTCCTACAAGTGCCTATTTACAGATTACCAAGGAATAAACAGATTCCACTATTGAGTAAATGTTTCTTTTCAATCTGTAATTATCTAATTGAGCCCTAGGTCAAGGTTAGCCAAAATTCTTCTTCCTCCAGGTAGTCTCACAAATAAATTAAAACTACCTATATTCATACTGATCAGTATTGTTGGTTTTCGTAAACAGCAAAGCAATGTAAACAGGCTATTGCTCATACGTTCCAAACTTTCCAAAAGACATTAAATAGTAAAAGAGAAAAAATGTATTAGAACTTCCTTTGTAGCCTAATAATAACAACAAAAACGCTTCTTTACTTGCTATTAATTATATTGTTGGAGAAAGAAGGATGGAGAGTGAAGGTACAGAAAATAAAGGAATCTATTTCTTTTGTGTTAGTATGGCTAGGAAACAAGGATTTAAATACAATTTATTCAAGGAGTCAAAAAAGTTTTAATGGTTTCAAAAATATTTTAATAGTTAATTTTAACTTCAAAGTTAAAAATGGATCATGAAAATGTTTCCTTTACAATTACACAATTAAATATTTATTGTCAGTTTAGATAAGCTCAGATGAGCAAAACAAGTATTTTAATTCATATGTAGATCTAGTAACTTTACTATATCAATAAAAAAGTTTAATCAGAAATCAGCAAATGTACTGAATTTCTCATTTGAAGTGTCATTTGCAATATTCGATGGAATGTCATGTTTGACAGAAAAAGCAAAACATTATCATTCAGAAAGATGGCCATATAATAATATAATAGCATTGTTAATATCATTATCATTATTATTATGAAAAAGGGCACTTATCCACACCCTAGGAATTCTAACATGGATATTGTCCAGTTAGTACGAGTTCTGCTGTATGTTTAAAGAAAATGAGTAAATAAAAGGATGAGAAAATAGCTCTGATGTTTTATTACCTTGGAATCTAAGACTATAAAGAGACTTGAATTATAAGATGTAAAATTATGGGAGAATAAAATGGCACAATGTGCAGGGATTTACAATCAATTTAGTATGTGTGAAGTCATAAATCTGTTCTTCAAATAGATTTCTCACTATTGGAATGAGTATTTAATGTTTATGTTTTTTCCCCATGCTGGTCCTTTAGGAGTCATTTTAATAAAATTTCACTATACTCAAAGGTATTTTTGACCTGGTCAAATCATAGCATTTTATATATATATGGAAAACCTCACAACTTGTCAATATACACAGGCTGAAATTTCCAAAACCTGGCATCTTAAAGTTATACATAAATTGCACATTTGAGTTCCCATGTTGACACTTAGCTAAACAAATACCCATTTTCGTGCCTGAGTGCCTACCAAAGTGAAACAATGGTTTATTTAGGTGCCAAATTCAGTATCTGAGTTGAAAGAGGGCCTGTCTTCTGGAGAAGATTAAGTATTTTCTATAATACTCTTTAATGTTTGCAAGGTTATTTGAAGAATGGAAAGAAGTTATCGTATTTATTTGGTCATGATAGAAAGCCAACTAGAGTATAGTTTCTAGTATGTGTATTACATGGTGCTTTAGTTCATATATTTTAACATGATGTATCTCCTCAGAGCCTAAGTTTCACATTGTTTCTTAGACTATTAATGTTTTTCTTCACAAGGATATTCCAGAAATGTTTGAAGCATTTTCAAGCAATATACTGAACAGACTCCACACAATTGGGTATTTATGGAAGGTAGAGAAGAACAATACAAACTGGGAAATGTTCTACCACCACTGCAAGGAATACTCGCTCTAGGTGAGTAGTAGATAAATTCAGCAAAAAAGCATTTCTGCCTGACATTGTGAAAAGCTCCACAGGGACCTTTGAAAGAGGGGAAAGCAAGTAAAAATATCATTTGCTCTAGGGAAGTATTTAGCTGCCTGAAAACTTCCAAGGTAATGCTTAAAATATACTTTTTTAAGTGAATAGGGTGAATATTTTCATTGAGCATAGCATTTATGAGATCATTTTCGTAGCAATTTGCCAATTCTGGGTCCAACTACATGAAATGTATACGGAAATTTTTGAGAAGACAAAATAGAGTCCAAACACAAGCAATTAAATTAAAAAAATGGAAATATTTTAGTTTACAGAAAAGAAGGGCAAAATAATGGTGTGTGGCACTATGTATTAATATGACTGGATAAAGTCACCATTTGCTAAGCCATTCCTGTCTTTGTGCATGTATATGCATGTATGTGTTTTAATGATCCTTTTTCCAGTATGAGATGAACATTTTATTCTTGATTTATTCTTTAATATTTAAATGGTTTTCTCATGGGAAGGAAAGTATCATTATTTGTACCTTGACTAATGTCCAATTCATTAATTATTAAACAATACATTGATTTCATAAATACACTACTCAAACAACTACTAATATTCATGAATGTGCCAAATTTGATTTCTCCAAATCTAAAAAATGTTGATTTATTTAATAAAGTACTTCTGAATATTTGATGGTAATTTAACAGTTTATTTAATATTTTAGAAACCTTAAATGACAACATTAAGCAACACGATGATTATAGTTTAATCAATACATTTATATGAAAACCAGTTACAAAAGTGCTCATACTGGAGAATAAATGTGGTTCTTCATTATCTCTTTTTAAATTTTTATTCTCATTCACAGTATTACATTTCAAATTTTTACTTTGTTTTTTTCACATTTTCCTTTTTATTCTTAAACTTTTATTTCCAGCTTATTTGAGAGAGTTATAAGATTATAATTAAGATTATTTAACTGATGAAATTGGAAAAATAGTTGAAAACCTATTGACAGAGCCAGAGCATAGGTGAACCTTTATAAGTTCTTCTACCCAAGTCCTTTAGACCAAGAGAAAGCTCCTTCTGATAGTTAGACATTGTCCATTACGTGTAAAGATATCCAAATTATTCACCAACAGTTTCTAAAAATTATTTAATGTGTTTTTATAAGTTTTTTATTTACAAAAAAGTTGAAAAGATAGTATAGAGAGTTTAAATACACCTCACATCCATTTTCCCCTAATAGTAGCATCTCATGTTACTGTGGTATTTTGTCACAACTAATGAAACAATATTGATAGATTATTGTTAACTAAACTCCATTCTTTCTTTGTGTTTCCTTTGTTTTACCTAATGTCCCTTTTGTCTTCCAGAATCCCATCCAGGACACCATATTTCATTTAGTTACAATGTTTCCTAATGAGCTATGATTTTTTCCCAGACTTTTATTATTTTTGATGAAAAGCTAGTCAGATATTTTGTAGTATTTTTCATCAACTAGAGTTTGTCTGATCTTATTTTTAATTACCAAATAAAAATTATGTATATTTCTTATGTACAACATGTTGTTTTGAAATATATAAAATATTTAAAATGGCTAAATTAAGCTAATTATTTTATATATTTTAATTATTTGTATATCCTATTTTATATACTTATTATTTGTGGTAAGAAAACTTAAAACATACTCTCTTTACAATTTTCCAGAATATAACACATTGTTATCAGCTATAGTCACTATGTTGTGCAATAGATTTCCTAAATTTATTCCTTCTATCTAACTGAAATTTTGTATACTTTGGCCAAACACTATGGAAGACCTCCCTGTCCCCTGCCTCCAGTTCCTGGTAACCACCATTCTACTCTCTACTTCTATGAGTTTGACTTTTTTAGATTCCATGGAAAAGTGACATAATGTGGTATTTGTCTTTCTGTGCCTGGCTCATTTCACTTACTGTAAATGTCTTCAACATCCGTCATCCATGTTATCTCAATAGACAGAATTAGCTGCCTTTTTTTTTTTTTTTCTTTTGAGGTGGAATCTCACTATGTTTCCAAAGCTGGTCTGGAATTCCTGGGCCAAGTGGCTACTATTATAGGCATTTGCCACCATGCTGGGCTCCTGCTATTTAAAGGCTGAATAGTTTTCCATCGTGTATATATACCACTTAAAAAAAAAATCCATTCATGTGTTGATGAGCGCTTTGTTGTTTAACCTTGATAGACAAGGTTGTTCAGATTCCTTGGCTATTGTGAATAATGCTGCAATGAACATGGGAGTACAGACATCCCTACGACATACTGGTTTCAATTCCTTTGGATATATAGCCAGATGTGAAATTGCTGGATCTCACGGCAATTCTATTTTTAGATTTTTGAAGAATTTCCATACTGTTTTGCAAAATGGCTGTACCAATTTTCAATACCACAGCATCCTCACCAATACTTTCTGTCTTTATTCATTTCAATAAAGCCAATCTAACAAGTATGAGGTGTTATCTCATTGTGGTTTTAGTTTACATTTTTTCTGATGATTAGAGATACTGATCATTTTTTCTATATATCTGTTGGTGATCTGTATGTCTTCTTTTGAGAATTGTCTCTTCAGGTCCTTTGCTCATTTTTTAATAGGGTTATTTGATTTCTTGTTATTAAGTAGTTTGAATTTCTTGTATATTTGGGTTGTCAGTCCCTTATGCAATGTCTGATTTGCAAATATTTTCTCCCAATCTGTGGGATATTTCTTCACTTTGTTAATTCCTTCCTTTGGTGTGCAGAAGTTTTTTAGTTTGATGCAATCCCATTTGTATATTTTTGCTCTCATTGCTTGTGTTTTTGGAGTCATATCCAAAAAAGCTCTGCCCTTACTAAGTCATCGATCTTTTCTCCTATGTTTTCTTCTAGTGTTTTTATAGTTTTGGTTCTTGTGGATAGTCAAGATAGTCTTTAATCTATCTCGAGTTCATTATTGTAAAAAAAAACCAAAAAACAAAAAACAACGGTGAGATAAGCATTAATTTTCATTCTTTTGCAAGTGAATATACAGATTTCCCAGCACCACTTACTGAAGAAACTTTCCTTTCCTCATTGTGTCTTCTTGGCACCTTTTTCTAAAAGTAATTGACAACAGGTGCATGAATTTACTTTTGAATTATCTATCCTATTCCATTGGCATATGTGTCTTTTTTTAATGCCAGTATCATGTTGTTCTGATTACCGTTGCTTTATAATGCATTTTAAAATCTGGTAGTATGATAACTACACATTTGTTCTTTTTGCTCAAGATTGCTTTAGTTATTTGGGTTCTTTCAGGATTCCATAAAAATTTCGGGTTTTTTTTTTTTTTTTTTTGTAATTTTGTGAAGAATGACATTGACATTTTGATAGGGATGTCATTGAATCTGTAGATCCCTTTGGGTGGGGTGGAAATTTTAACAATATTAATTCTTCCAATCCATGAACACAAATGTCTGTCTTACCTTTTAGAACTACTTTTGCTGCATTCCATAAGTTTTAATATGTTATGTTTCTATTTTTGTTTGTCTTAAGGATTTTTGTTTTTTGTGTTTTTTTTTTTTTTTTTTTTTTTTTTTTTTTTTTTTTTGAAATTTTTCCCTTTAATTTGTCCCATGACCCAGTAGTTGTTCTGGAGCCTATTGTTTAATTTCCACTTATTTGTTGATTTTCCTTCATTTTATCTGTTATTGATTTATAGTTTCATACTGTTGCTGTTGGAAAAGATACATGATGTAATTCTGATCTTCTTTAATTTGTTAATACTTTTTTTTTTAGAACCTAACATTATGATCTATCCTGGAGATAGTTCTGTGTGTTCTTGAGAATAATGTATATCCTGTTGTTGTTGGATGGAATGTTCTGTTTATGTCTGTTAGGTACATTGGACCTAATGTGTAATTCAAATCGAATGTTTTCATATTAATTTTCTATCTAGATCATCTGTCTATTGTTAAAGATAGGGAATTGAAATCTCCTACTACTATTGTGTTGCAGTTTATGTTTCCCTTCAGATCTCTTAATCTTTGTTTTGTCTTTGTCTCTTTTTACAATTTTTGCCCTAAAGTCTATTTTATGTGAGCTACTCATACTTTGGCTTCAATTTGCATAGAATAAATTTTCATCCCTTATCTTTCAGTACGAATTTCCTTTCAGGTGAGGTGAGTCTCTTGTAAGCAACATATTATCAGGTTTTTTTTTTTTTATCCATTCATCCAATCTATGCCTTTTACTTAAAAATTTTATCCTGTTTACATTAAAAGTAATTATTGATAAGTGAGGACTCCCTAGTGTCCTTTTTTAAATTGTTTTCTGGCTGATTTGTAGTTCCCTTGTTCCTTTCTTCTTCTATCTTTACTCTTTTATGGTTTGAAAGCTTTCTGTAATGATATGTTTTGGATCTTTTCTTTTTTTCTTTCATGTGTAAATTATAAGCTTTTGCTTTATGGTTGGTTACTCTGAGGCTTACATAGAATAACTTATACTTATAACTGGCTATTTTAAGTTGTTAATGTCTTAATTTTGATCCTATAGACAAACTCTACATACTGTGGTTTTAATGTTTTTTTCCAAAAATCATGTTGAAAACTAATCCCCAATACAACAATGTTGAGAGTTGGGATTTTTATGAGGTGGTTAGATTATGAGGGCTCTGCCCTCGTAAATGGATTGATGTTATTACCGTAGGAGTGGATGGGATTTTGGCAAAAACAATAAATTCAGCCCCAAAATTCTTTTTGTCTCACGTGCTCACTTCTGCTTTCTAGCCTTCTGCCATGAGATGACCTTTACCAGATGCCAGTGCCATAGTCTTGGACTTCCCAGCCTCCAGAACTGTGAGTAATAAATTTCTTTTCTTCATAAATTACCCAATCTCAGATATTCTGCACAAAACAGACTAATATTGAAAATCGGTACCAAGAATTTGGGCTGTTGCTATAACAAATACCTGAAACTGAGGAAATGGCTTTGGAACTGGGTAATGGGTAAAAGCTAGAAAAATTTGGAGGCATGGGTAGAAAAAGCCGTCATTAATGTGAATGGAGAATTATGGTGATTCTGCTGAGGACTCAGAAGAGAAAAAATCTGTAGGGAAAGTCTGGAACTTCTTAAAGATTACTTAAGTGGCCATGGCCAGAATGTGGATAGAAATATGAACAGTAAAGACCATTCTGATAATGTCTCAAACATAAATGAGAAACATGGTATTGAAAACTAGAATTAAGTCCATCCTTGTTATAAAGTAGAAAAGAACGTAGCTTGAATGTGTCCATGCACAAGGGCTTTGTGGAATGCAAAACTTAAGAGAGATGAGCTAGGATATCTGGTGAAAGAAACATCTAAGCAGAAAAACATTCAGGCTGCTGGGTCATTACTTTCAACTGCATTCAGTGAGATTAAAGAGGAAATAAATGATTTAAAGTTGGAATTTATATTAATATTAATAGTTAAAAGAAAATCAGCATGTAAAGATTTGGAAGTTTTACAGCCTCTGAAGGGTAAAGAAGCTTGGGGAGTAAATCAAGGGAGTAGTCAAGTGACTGTTAAAAAGACTCATATGTATAGAAGAAAGCCAGGTGCTATTCATCAAGGCAATGAAAGAAAGACCTCAAAGACATTTCAGATAACTTCAAGGCCGCCCCTTCCATCACAGGCCCAGAGCTCTAGGAGAGCAAAATGGTTTCAGAGGATAGGAAGGGGCCTGGGGCACCCACCGTAGCCTCACCACCCATTGCCACTATGGGATTATATTCCAGTGTGGCACCACTTAGCTGCCTCACCTGTGGCTTAAGTGGGCCCAGGTACAGTTTGTGATATCACTCCAGAGGACAAAAGCAGTAAGTTTTGGCAGCATCCATGTGATGGTAGGTCTTCAGACTCACAGAATGCAAGACTATGAGGATATGTCTACCTCCACCTAGATTTTAAAAGATGTTGTGGAGATGAAGCAGAAATCTGCTGCAGGGTGAAGAGCCACCACACATGTTCTCCACTAGGGCAATGGTTAATGGAACCGTGGAATTGTAGCTGCTGCCAAGACTTCAGAACTGTGGAGCCACCAGTGTGCAACTCCATTCTTGGAGAGCTGCAGGAATGAGACTAGAAACCATGAGAGCTGCTGGATGGGCTGAAAAGCCATAGGAAAAGTCCTGCCCAACACTTTGTGTTCCTGACCTCCAACCCAATGTGCCCAGGATGCAGGACATGGACTCAATGGAGATTATTCTCAAACTTTAAGACATACTGTCTCTTCATGTTGCACAGTATGGAATGCAGTGGTTATTCACAGTTGTGATCATAGGACACTGCAGCCTTGAATTCCTGGGCTCAAGCATTCCTCCTGATTCAGCCTGCAAATAGCTGGGACTTATAGGCACACACCACTGCTCTGAACAATTGATGAGTGTTTTTTATGACCATTATTTCAAATTCCCTGCTAGGAAAATCACATTTCTCCAATACATTAGGGTTGGTTCCTGTAGATTTATCTTCTTTTATTTGAAATATATTTTCTTCTTTCTTCATTTTCTTTGACTATCTGTGTTGGTCTCTGTACATTAGATATGACAACTCCCTTTCCCAGTATTTCCAGATTGGCCTTGTGTAGAAGTACCTCATCAATCCCTCTGACCAGAAATTTTAATTTGCCCCTCAAATCTTTTTATTTTTCCAGACTAACTACTGTCTCTGTTTTCAGTGGTCCCCTGGAGACTAAGAGGTGCCACATCCTGACAGTACACACCATTATCAGTAAAGTAGAAGCCAGATCCTCTAGATGTAGTTTGAATATTCGAGGTGTTGGATGTGTGTCTTAGTCTCTTCCACCCTAATTTTGAAGTTTAATTGGGGTGTTATTCTCCCATTTTATTGGCACTAAGCTGGAGAAAGTCTCTGTGGCAGATGTCTGTACTCAATTTCAGGTTGTACCCTCTGATCCTGGGTAGAGAGCTTCTGGGAGCACATCTATTTTATGTACAATCGCTTGTTTTCTGTGATGTGGGGAGAGTCAAGAATGCAAAGCTCCATCAAATCCCAGATCTAGCTCATTAAGTATGCAGTCCCTTGGGTGGGAGCTATAAAAATTGTGGAACTCAGTACATGCAAAAACTCCTTCCAGGAAGAATGACTAAACCTAGGTTTATCACTGGGGTGAGCCAGAAGACAGACTTGGGATGGGTCAAGTTCTGGCTCAGGGTGCCTGAGGGCTACTGTTAACCCTGTTAGATCCCTCATGCAAGTTAATTAGAGTCATCTAATTAAGCACTGGAAGATCATTCAACAAACCCCTTCTGGAGAGAAAATGAAAGCTGTGCATTTCAGCTCCTTTTCTCCACTTCTCCCAGGTGTGGCCCCCAGTAAGTGTTTGCACACCTCTTTAAGCCAACTCTTCGTTCTATTATCTAGGGAAACTAAAATATTCCTAGTCCTTGTCCTTCCAGATGTAGAAAGTTTGGAATGCATTCCCTTTGTTAAATGCTGTAAAATTTGGGTCACTCGATGCATGGACAAACTCCTTCTGGGTGCAATTGGTAGACATGGAATTATTCTGAGTTGAGTTACTGAAAAAGGCTCAGGAAGCACTGAGTTAATGCTCAGGCTGCTGGAGGGCTACTTTTTGACTGCCCGTTTAAGTTATTGATATAAATTAGTTAGAAGACAGGCTTTCAAGTAGCTGCTGGAAGAGTGTGCCAACATAAACCCATTCTAGAGACAAATGGGGAGATTCACTTTTTTAGCCCCTTCTCTGTACTGCTCCCAGGGAATGTAGCCCCTAAAAGTATGTGCATGCTTGTTTAAACCACCTATTTGTTCTATGATCTAGGAGACTTATACATGCCCAGTCTCCTCTGCTTCTGGGGTTAGGAGGTTTAGGATGCAGACCCTTTAGTGGAAGATGCAAAAGTTGGGGTACTTAATGTGTGGACTCTAATATTTACTCTAATGGAACCCTAAGTTATACAAATAATAACACAGAGGGGTAACATGGCTGTAGCCAACAGTGACAGCTATGCCGTGTTTGGAGATGGGCATGTAGTCAATCTTATCCTGATCATATTATTGGACATGTAGAAATAATGTCCCTCTAAGAAAATTTTAAATATTAATGTTTGAGAAAAATAAAATATGCTAAAATTTTCCCCTTAGGATTGCTTTTGCTGAATCCCGTAGATTTGGTAAATTGTGGCCCATTTGTGGCTTCGTGGTTCAGTTTGAGGCCTCTTTGGATTTCCATCTTAATTTCGTTATTGACCCAATAATCATTCAGCAACAGGTTATTTAATTTCCATAACTTTGTGTAGAATTGAGTGTTTCTCTTGGAGTTGAATTCTAGTTTTATTCCATTGTGGTCTGAGAAGATATATGATTTCTATTTTTTTGAATTGGTTGAGACATGTTTTGTGGCCTAAAATGTGATCAATCTTGGAGAATGTTCCATGTGCTGATGAAAAGGATATATATTCACTAGCTTTTGTAAAATGTTCTGTAAATGTTTGTTACACCCATTTGTTCTTAAATCCAGTGTTTCCTTATTTATTTTCCTCTTAGATGCTTTATCCAATTCTGTCAGTGGGATATTGAAGTCCCTAGCAATTACAATGCTGCCATTTATCCTTTGATTTGATCTAGTAGGGTTTGCTTTATGAATCTGGGCTCTTCTGTATTTGGTGCATAATTATTTAGGATTGTTATGTCTTCTTGATGAGTTGCTATCTGTACCGTTATATAACAATCATCTTTGTCTTTCTTTACAATTGTTGATTTAAAGTCAATTTTATGTGACATGAGAATGGTTATACCTGATTTCTTTTGGTTTCCATTTGTATTGAATATTTTTTCCATCCCTTCACCTTGATTCTGTATGAGTCATTGTGGGTTAGATGTGTTTCCTGGAGAAAGGAGATACTTGGGTTGTATTTTTTCATCCATTCAGCCGATCTGTGTCTCTTGAGTGGGGCCTTCAAACTGTTCACATTGATTGATAGAACTGATATGTAGGATGTTGTTCTGTTCATTCTATTGGGTAGTACCTTATTGCTTTGTTTTACCTCTTATGCTATTGATTAATATGAGCTCTGAGCTTTAGCTTTTGGGTGGTTTTACACTGGTGGGTATCTATTGTACTGATCTATGTATTATGTAGTTCTGAGTATTTCCTTCAGGTTAGGTCTGGTCTTGACAAATTCTTTCAGTGTTTGCTTATCAGGAAAAGTCTTTATTTCTCCTTCATATATGAAACTTTGTGTTTCAGGATACAAAATTCTAGGCTGGCAGTTGTTCTGTTTAAGAAGACTGAAGATGGGGCCTCAATCCCTTCTGGCTTATAAGGTCTCAGTTGAGAAGTCTGCAGTTAGCCTGATGGGTTTTCCTTTGTAAGTTACTTGATGTTTTTGCCTCATGGCTTGTAAAAGTTCTTCCTTTGTGTTGGCTTTGGCCAGTCTGATGACTATGTGTCTTGGTGATTGTCTCTTTGTAATGAATCTCCCAGGTGTTCATTGAGCTTCTTGTACCTGGATGTCTAAATCTCTAGCAAGACCATGGAAGATTTCCTCAATTATTCCCTCAAATAGGTTTTTCAGACCTTGTGCATTTTCTTCTTCACCCTCAGGGATGCTTATGATTCTTACATTTATCCATTTTATATAGTCCCATATTTCTTATAGGCTTTGTTGATTCCTCTTAATTCTCTTTTCTTTATTTTTAACTGACTGATTTAATCTGAAAGAGTCGTCTTCCAGAGCAATCAGGCAAGAGAAAATAATAAAGAGTATTCAAATCAGGAAAGAAGAGTTCAAACTGTTGCTTTTTGCTGATTATATGATCTTATATCTAGACAACCCCAAAGACTCCACCAAGAGACTCCTGGAATTGATAAATAACTTCAACAAAATTTCAGGTTATAAAATCAATGTATACAAACTATTGGCATTCCTGTACACCAATAACAGTCAAGCTGAGAGTCAAATCAAAGACTCGATACCATTCACAATAGCCACAAAGAAAATAAATACCTAGGAATACACCTAACCAAGGAGGTGAAAGATCTCTACTAAGATAACTACAAAACACTGAGAAAAGAAATCACAGATGACACAAACAAATGAAAACCTTATCATGCTTATGGATTGGTACAATAGACATTGTTAGAATGTCCACACTACCCAAAGTGATTTACAGATTCAGTGCAATTCCCATCTAAATACCAATATCATATTTCATAGATCTAGAAAAAATAATTCTATACTTCATTTGGAACCAGAAAAGAGGCCAAATAGCCAAAGCAATCTTAAGCAAAGAGAACAAATCTGGAGGGATCACATTATCAGACTTCAAACTACACCACACGGCTATAGTAACCAAAACAGCATGCTATTGGCACAAAAATAGAGACATAGACCAATGGAACAGAACAGAGAACCCAGATACAAAGCCATTCACATACAGCCAAATGATCTTAGACAAAGCTAACAACAATATATACTGGGGGATACAATCCCTATTCAATAAATGGTGCTGGGAAAATTGGATAGCCACATTCAGAAAAATGAAACCACTCACAAAAATTAATTCAAAATGGATAACAGACTTAAATCTAAGATATGAAACCATAAGAATTCTAGAAGAAAATGCTGGAAAAACTCTTCTAGATATTGACCTAGGCAAATAATTTATGAAGAAGTTTCCAATGGCAATCACAGCAACAATAAAATAAATAAATGGAAAGTTATTAAATTAAAAAGCTTCTGCCCAGCTAAGGAAATAATCAACAGAGCAAATGGGCAACCTACAGAATGGGAAAAATTATTCAAAAGCCATATATCTAATAAAGGGCTAATAACCAGAAGCTACAAAAAATTCAAGCAAATCAAAAAGAAAAAAAAAGCAACCCCATTAAAAAGTGGAAAAAAGACATGAACAGAAGCTTTTCAAAAGAAGATAGACAAATGGCCAATAAACATATGAAAAAATGCTCAATCTCACTAATCATCAGGGAAATACAAATTAAAACAACAACGAGATACCACCTCACACCAGTTAGAATAGATTTTTATTAAAAAGTCCAAAAACAAGAGATGCAGGCATGGATGCAGAGAGAAAAGAACACTTATACACTGTTGGTGGGACTGCAAATTAGTACAGCCTCTATGGAAAATAGTATGGAGATTCTTGAAAGAACTAAAAGTAGCCCTACAATTTGATCCAGCAATCCCACTACTGGGTATTTACCCAAAGGAAAAGAAGTCATTTTATCAAAAATACACTTGCCCCAGGATGTTTATTATGGCACAATTCATAATTGCAAAGATGCAGAATCAACCCAAGTGCCCATAAATTCATTAATGGATTAACAAAATATGCTCTATGTATAACATGGAATACTACTCAGCCATTAATAAGGATGAATTAAGGTCTTTTGCAACAGTTTAGATGGAACTGAAGACCATTATCTTAAGTGCAGTATCTAAAGAATGGAAAAACAAATACCACCTATACCCATTATTAAATTGGAACTAACTGATGAGCACACATGTGTGCAGAGGGAAGTAAAACCCAGTAGAAATCAAGTAGGGGTGAGGGGACAGGAGGGGATGGGCAAAAACCTACCTAACAGGTACAATGAACACTATCTGGCTGATAGGCACACTTATTACCCTGACTCAAACGTAACTAAAGCAATCCCTATAACAAAAATATCTGTACCCCCGTAATACTTTTAAATAATAATAAAAAACAAAATAAAAACTAATATATGCTGAGCAGTAGCAGCAAAATGAAAGCCTCATTATATTACAATATTATATGTTTTTCAAAACTAGAGACTCTATTTCCCCTTGTATACATTATTTTTAATTTAGAATAATTAAAGTACTATAACTGTAGAAGTAGGTAAATAAAATTAGGAGAGGAGACAAATGTATTAGTCAACATCACAATATTGTAACTGTAGACATCTTTATAAAAAAACAAGTCAGCTTTTTCCTTGTTTTAGAACAACCTGAAATGTTTTTTTATGTAATGTAACATCATTACCAATGAGTTATTTCTTAAGTTAATAGGAATGCACTCTAATGGTAGCTTCAAATTGCTGTCATATATAAATGCTTTTAGCTCTTTCCTTTCATGCCATCGTGTTTATGCACCTTCAGCAGGCTGAGGCACTTTGTGCTTATTTAGTTTTCTTAAGTGGCCCTTAATTAACAAATGGTTTGACATCTCTTCTGTAAAGTGAGATTTAAGCTAATATTTTTAATGAATTTATGCTTTAAAATGGCACTTCACAGAGGAATATTGTAAAGCTGTTATTATTTAATACCATGATTGATGAATCTCTAAATAGACTTTTAATGTTACCAATGCATATTTTCATGATCAGAAAGGATAGTAATAGGAATATCTGGGAAGCAGAGTAATTGGGATAAAAGAATGTGGTGAGCTAATGTGATATTGAAAAGAAATCATGTCTTGCTCAAATGGAATTAAAATATTTTCTTCCAATAAATTATTATCAGCTATATTTGTGAGAAAGAGATCCATATAGTAAATAATCACCACCTGGATTCTCCCTTTCTTGCTTGGAGAGAAGGAAACAAACCACTTTATAGAAAAACATTCTTTAGAGAAGACCATCTTTTTGCCTTGTCAGAGTCCATTGTAGTAGCTGGATCAATCTTTTATCACTCAACAGAAATAGGCTTCAGAAACAAATTAGTTCAGTCTCCTGGTCCTTTAGACAGAGTGACTGTTTATCAGACATATCAAGGATTATATCCTTGAAAATACCTGATTCTTGGAATCATGGGAACAAAACATCTGGATGGTGGAGTGAATAGTTTAATTCAATCACAGATGTTAGGGTCCCGAGTGCATGAGTACTGGAGAGAGATTTATATATAAGGATATTTTCAGGTATTCCTCCTTTTCTATTCAGGGTAAAAAAGTGAACGAATAAACAATGACAACTAATTTAAAAGTGCACTGTAAAATAATCCGTTATCAATGAGGAACTGCTGTGTTCATATGAGATTTTTTTTTCACTAGTTAACCTTGTGACCAGGATTAAGAATTATTAGTTTAATTAATTACTTAATAATTTATATTGTCAAAGTTTAGCAGTATATCCTTTAATAGAAAACAAGCATTTGTTTGGTTTTCCTTGTACTCGTTCTTCACAAAACCATAAAAAAAAGTATGAAGTCCTTTACATTTTGAGATAGAAGTTTAAAATGTCAAAAGACTTTATATTAAGTTTTATTATTATCATCATTATCAGGTTTTCAGAGTCTTCTGTGTGTGTATCCTTGCACGTATTCTTGGCCCATCTGAAGCCTAATTGGGTTCACATTATGCTCTACTATAACAAGAAGGGATGAGATTTCTTCCCTTACTCAAGTAATTGGAAAGAAAGAATGAGCTTACTTTTTTAACATTGCAAAATTTTTCAGCTAAATGACTTTTAACATTGACATTAATCATGTTTTTCCCCATATTTTTTCAGACTCATCAAAGACAATGTAGGTTTGGCATGTTTCTCACTAGTGGTGATTTCTATAAAGTCGTTTATATGTTTACCTAAAGTTTTCTTGCACACATTTGAGTTTTTGACACAGAGTGTCCTTGAAGATAGTTTCTTAACTAAATAATACTAATTTATGATTTTGTAACTTTACCTTAACCATAACACACACACACACACACACACACACACACACACACACACACACATATTCACCATTTTATTATATACACATTTTATGTGGGTAACTATAATAAAATAAAACAGCAAAAGCCTTTGCAAAAACATAGGTCTTTTCCTGAAAATTTTACTGTTAGACAACATTTCTACAGCATTGGAAATCAGTTCAACACTCCACTATGGTTCAGAAAACTATATTCAAACAGGTGCCCTTAGAATGTACATCCCATATGATCACACGAAAGAGCAGAACTGCCATGTAGCATGCTATACTTATATTTGCAAACCATCTGCCATAGTAGAGGAATATGTATCAGGGAATGATATATTTTATTACTCAGAACATAGATATCTAAGGAGTGAACATTTAGTTTCATATATATGTGTAAATTTAATTATAACTCACAGAGAAATATGGACAACATAGTTTTGAAATACAGTGATAGAAAGGATTACTTCTAAAATTGGATTTTTAAAAATATTTTGTAATGGGTTTTTGAGTTCTGTCACTTCCTTACATTTCTGGCACTTTATCCCTACATTGAGGACTGTGCTTTAATGCTTAAATGCTTTAAGATTGATAATAATAGAAGTTGTTTATGAATGCCTCTTAAAAAGAGAAAAACTTATCATAGGTAGTTTGCTGATTTGATTTTTCCTCCCTTGATTATTCTTCCGGAATATTCATATAAAATATAACATACACTTCACATCTTGCATACTAATCAGATTAGCCTTATATGAAATTGGTATGGGTAAAGTTTTAAGTTACTCTTTAGTATTCATCAAGAAAGAGACACAAATAAACCTAATTTCTGAAATTTTAAGAATATTTTAAACTACTCTAGAAGATGCAAATTTTCATATTTTAGAAATATTTAATTGCCTTTGCTTAAGTCCTCATATTTCTTGAACTCATCTTTAAAGTTGTATTGGTACCTATGTAGTTTTAAAACTTTTATTGCAGAATCAATAAAATAAGATACCAGACTAATTTATTTTATTAAAGAGACTAGATAATTTATCATCATATAGACAGAGCCTGAGGCTAAAACTAACAAAGTGATATTTACATCTTCATTATTAGGTGTCATGTGGAGAATGCCTTTATCATAAAATATTTTTCTCCCCTGCATTGATAGTCTCCAAAATTCATCATCAAAAGGCAGATACCAATTTAGAAAAATTACAAAATCAAATATTTCACTGTAAAGCTATATGATAGCTGTTAATAAGTGTGTATGACTTTCTAGTACTTTTTTCTCATATAAGTCTAATAAGATAGAACCATAAACTTAATTAAACACGGAGGCATATCATGGATAACAAATGTCAATGGCAAAATATTACTTCTGAAGTCTTACAGAAAAAAAAGTTACAGAAAATCAGGTTTCCCAGGCCTGAGATAAGATTTTAGCCTTTTATAAATTACTATGTTAGCTTATTAGTATCGCAGATGTTGAGAGAAGGAAAAAAAAAAACCTCCTAATTTTCAGAGAAAAAATTGTAAATATTCACAGTATGTAAAGCAACAGGTAAATCAGCATGTTTGTGTCAGTCCCATAGGGATGAATCAATATAGGTCCAAATAAACACTGCATCTGCACTGAGTTTGTATTGCAGCTGAGGGGTACAGAGCATTGGGGATTCATCACTTTTATAGCAAGCAGGAAACAAGCTTGCTCTTTGGCCCAGAGGGAGATGTCATTCCTTAAGGTTGCTCACTGGAAATCCAGAACTGAGAAATGAACCAGGTAGAATTGTCTGGGCCTTGCATTCTAGGCACATCCAATAAGATGTGCAGGAGCATGAAAGGTCTATGAAGAAATGTCTCATTTTGGTCAACAACAAAACACATGTATAATGGTGGTCCCATGAGATTATAATACTGTATTCTTACTGTACCTTTTCTATGTTGAGATATGTTTAGATACACAAATAGTTATCATTGTGTCATAATTGCCTACAATATTTAGCACAGTAACATGCAGTACAGGTTTGCAATAGGAGCAATAAGCTGTACCATATAGCCTAGGTTTGTAGTAGTCTATCCCATCTAAGTTTCTGTAAGTACACTTTATGATGTTCACAGGAGAAAATCACCTAAGGATACATTTCTCAGAACATATTTGCTTCATTATGTGATACATAACTATATGTATTATGTAGATATACATAAATATATATTATATATATGGTCGTTTCAAGAAATCGATCACATATTTTACTAAATAATTTTAGGTTTTTTTCATGTGGAAAGAGGTCTTCCTCAACGGATAATGTAAAACTAATTTATTATCACATCTTCACTTATTTATGCACCACAATAGGGCTAACAAAAAGGGATGAAGTTTGTTTCCTCACTCAGGTAGTTGGTGAGAAAGAATCTGCTTACTTTTTAACATTGCAAATTTTTAGAGCTAAATCATTATTATCACTGACATTAATTATGTTGTTCCCTATTTTTTTTCTGAATAATCTTTTAGGATTGCTTTTAGAGTCAGATATAAGCTACATACATGCACATGCATGCACACACACATAAAAGATATTTCTTAATTTTTGTCAGCATATATTATTTTTAATTAGACAACCTATATGCTTGATTATCTGCATTATTTACCAGTCATGTCTTGAAATTTCTCCAAAGGAAAAAAAAAGTCCCAGGAAAAATTATTATTTTATGTCACTACTGAAATGTGTTTTGAACACAATTTACAAGTTGGGCTCCAAAAATATTGGGAGAAGGCATCATTAACTGAAGAGTATAGACATCAATGTGTCTCTAGGTACAAGACTAGACAAGAACATGTATAGAATCTCTAATGTTTTAAAAATAGATTCATATTATACTTAAACACTATAAACACTTAACAGCAAAAATGGCTGTAAAGTTGTTCAAATGATATGCTGCTATTCTTAATAGAAATATGTACTTTCTTCCTGTATGTGTGCCTTCTTATTTCTTTTGGTTTATAGAAATTATAATCCCATGGATCCTTCTACTTAACACATTAAAAAATCAAAGTGACATTTTAGTGATGCAAATTAGATAGCTGATATGCAAATTATTTGAAAACGGAAAATTTAGCTAGAGATAGTCAAACCTCTGGTCAGTGCTAACTCAAAATTATGCCTTTGACTCATGGAATTTTAGACCTGGACGGACTTATGAAAACACATTTTAATTTCACATATTTTTAGAAGGGTAAACTAAAGAGCTTAAAATGGCTTATTTATAGTAAAGTAGTAAATTAAAAGCAAAACTAGAAACTGGTTCTTTCATTTTCCTATCTGGAACTTTACCTGGGCATGAAATTTTGTTGATTTGTAAAAATGTACCAAAATTTCAACTAGAAGGAATAGGTAAAATGCTAATTTAAGAAGATTAAATTTATTGAAATTATACTACTAATAGTATTGACAATTATTCATTGAGAACTTGTTATATGCTAAACAGTATTCTAAACAATTTATATATAAAACCTTATTTAATCTGCAAAAGATATACATGTGCTTTTTATTAGCACAGTTTTCAAATGAGTAATGGGGAACTAAGTGGATTTAATTTATTTTACCAAAGCAATAAATAATGGAATCACAATTTTATGCTTGTAGTATGATTTCAGAGCAAGTATGCTCAGCCATTCAGGCATGCATTAATGCACAACCTAAGACATAGACAAAATGTTAGAAAATTAATTTTACACTTGCTATGCATGTCGTGTCTGATCCATCTTAACATAAAAGGGAAAGGTGGACAGAAATTGTTTCCTAAAAGTTGCTGCCTCTGGCAAAACTACTCCTGCACACTGCAACTGTTCCTGGACCTGGTAGATGTGAATTAGGAGTGACTATAGGCAAACATTGTAGTAGATCCAAAATAATTACCCAAAATATATCATTTATCTTTGAGAGTCTCTAGGAAATTATTAGGAACTATAATGTGAAGGTAAGTAGGTGATCAGAAAACTAGGATTATACAATAGGATGACTTGGGTCTTAAATAAGCCTAGATGATTACAAGTGCCCTTCAACCAGTGTCTAAGGAGAATATTATGTGTTCCTGTCAGTGAAAAATACAGTTTCTTTCCACCACATTCATTTAACTAATTTTTCATCTCTAGATAAGCTCTTGTGCCTACATTCCCAATTTCTAACTATTTTTATTGACCATAGAGCAGAGGCATGATGAAATGCTATTGAGAAATGATGAATCATTTCTAATGAGCAGGTCAAGTGTGTCTTTGGACTTTTTCCCATCTCCACTGCCTGGCCCTTCCCCTTGGCCTCCATCAGTAACTCCCTTGTGTATATCATTTTGGAAAACATAAGTCTGGTTGTCTAAATCATATCAAAGATATAATATGTTTGCAACTTGGCCTTCTGCTGACTTACTGTTCTGGCTTGGGAAAACCACTTACCCTCTTTCTTTTAGTTGTGTAAAAAGGGATAAGAACTTAAGTTATTGAGTGTAATGATTAGTTAATGCCTCTCAAGCACTAAAGAAGTTATAAAATGTACCAGATGATGGAGGAATAAAAATTTGTGGATGTAGCAGTTCAATTCTCCACCAGCACTTTAGGCAATAAATACAATATTACAGATCTCATTCCTTTCCAGCATTTGGTATTCTCAGGAGATAATGCTTTACTTACATGAAAGCTATGAAGAGTACGTTATGCATTTACACTTGTCAATAGTTTTATTGGGAGATTCTTTAAACTATATTTGCATTTGGGGTATACTACAAATTTTGATTTTGCTATAAAGTTATGTAGGGTAATCTTTATAGAACAGTGTTTAAGGAGAAATGATAGCAAAAATTAGAACAACTGCACACTACTACAAGATTGTCTGTGTTGTTATTATTATAAAAGAGATATATAGAATTTCTCAGATATGATTTTTAAAAAATTCATCCTACAAAACTTACAACCTTTGCTTGATTCATATAGAAACTATTTTTAACTCAGTTACCTTAGTTGAGTAATAAGTGAATACCATCCAATGAGGATACAAGTTTATTATATACATGGATACTGGAATACCTTATTTAAGAATGATTATTCATTTACAAACATTGAATTGCATATAACAGTTACGGAATGCTGTCAGTTTTAGATTGCTGGGAATAAAGTATTTTTATATTTTACCCTAAAGAGTTATAAACATTATGATGTACACTTTATTGCAGCATATTCTACAATTTCCTGTCATGCAAAACTGCAGAATTTTTTAAGGAAGTAAATTACTTTTTAAGTGCTACTTATTTTATGCTCTTGCTGATAGAGAACACAAGCATATATTGACTATGCTGGGTTAATTTCTTTTCTTATTTCACATTTTCTCTCAGACCTATTTTTCCCCTTAATATGTTTCTTGAGTTATTCTGTTTTTCACAAAGAACACGTGGCAAAAATGGCTGTAAAGTTGTTCAAATGATATGCTGCTATTCTTAATAGAAATATGTACTTTCTTCCTATATGTGTGCCTTCTTATTTCTTTTGGTTTATAGAAATTATAATCCCATGGATCCTTCTACTTAACACATTTACCGCTTCAGAATCTTAACCACTCAAAAGACGTTATATTAGTCTACACGGATTCATGTATGATAGGGATTTTAGAAATACTTAACCCCTTTATTAATGATTTACTTGAACTAAATTAAAATACATTTATATATGCTACAGGAGGCCTAAAAATAGTGCTAACTAATAGTTCAAGGTCATACTTCAGGTCTACAAGACAAGATTAGGATTTAAGGCCCATTGTGTCAAAGAGATCTAGAGTAAGATTTATCAAGAATTTGACAGAATATCAGCACTAGGACTTGAAATGTGGGCT